>JACGDI010001582.1:12258-54568 GCA_014898725.1 Jacaranda copaia
AAAAAAAAAAAAAAAACCTTGTACAATCATTATCATAACTACAAAAGAGATACTTTCTCCACTCCTTTGTATTACCCACATCGTACTCACAATAACTACCCCATGAGTATCATGAGTTCCATGAGTGCCCTCACTATCAAGTAATCAAATAAATACCTCTATTTATAATAGTAAATTACTTGATGACCTCATCTAGAACTAGAAAATCTAATACAAGAAAGAGTCCTAATTCTAGTCAAACTTGGTCTCCACATAGCCGAGTCAAATCCCAATAGGATTAATTTCTGATTCCATTTATCCTTACAGGGCTGTTTCCAAGTATCTACAAGCTGCATTTGTTAAAGAGGTGGAGTGTGGAAGGAAATCTCTTTCAGTGAAAAACCTCTTAATTTGTTTACAAGGAAGCATCGAGGAAGTTTTTTGAATCATTGATATGCTCAAACTCTTAAATCAGTAGTAAATCTTCAATTTTCTTAAAACCTTAAATCAATGACGTCCTATGTAAGAGATTATGATTCATATGAAAATTGACCTATTTGTCTCGGCAAGATTGTTGAATCTTAATTTCTATTTGACATGAAAATATCTACATGTACTTAAAACAAGAGACTACACCCAAGTAGAACATAAAACCTTGAACGAGGCTGATGAAATCCAACTTTTGAATGCATAACAACATATATATTCACACAAGAGAGAAAGTTGGAAAGCAGGAAATCTTATTTTAGGCTTATTAATTTTTTGTGGAAACTAGATTAATTCTTTACAAGTAACAAATGCTTTTGAAGCTCTAGGCCGATTAGTTAGGTTTTCGATACTTGTTACTATGCAACTTGGTAGCTAGACTATTTCGTGCAATCACTCAATCTTTTGTATAGTACCTTTATATCTTATTTATATTTTTTTATAGCTTATAATATTTAAGTTTTTATATATTAAGTAATTGGAAGTGCTATATACACTCCCCTGGGACAATGTGTTTTTCATGATGATCAATGATGCTTATAATATCAAGTAGCCCTATCATGTATTTAATTCTGCTTAGAACGGAGCCATCGTAGTATTTTTAAATTCCTTGGCAGCCATGTAAATTGGCCATATTTCAGAAATTTATTACTAGGTATAAGATTATTGTTGATTTTGCCTTGAAATTTAGGCTTCAAATGATGAGAAGCGGAAGCATGGTGGCCCCATAACCCATAGGCCCATGGCCTGTTTGGCTATTTTGTTTAGGTATTTAAACCCTGATTTCTTCCTAGTTAAGGAGAGGGAACCTAGAAAATTGAGTTTAACTACTTTAGAGATATTCTCTTAGAATGAAGTTTAGAACGAGGGTATTGGATGTTGTCATGAAATTTGGAAGACTTAAATGTACTTGGCACTTTGATTTGGAATCAAAAAATCCTTTCTTTGTTAGGTGGATTAGGCACATCGCTGAACCACTTTAAATCTTATTGTCACTTTCATTGAATTACTTTACTTTTATTTCTCAATCTTACTATTTGGTCTTTCTAGGTTACAATAAATTGGTATCAAAGCTTTTGCCTGGGGCTATAAGTTGAGATTTAATATTTTGGGGATGTGCAATGTCATTGTCAAATTACTTCATGGTTCAAAAACTTGATGGCAAAGGGAATTTCACTCCTTGGCATGAAAGGGTGGAGGATCTCCTAATTCAACAGGGCCTAGTAGTGGCATTGCAAGGAAGGTAGGAGAGGCAGACAACACTATTAATAATGTTGTGGAGATGATTGGATTTTGGATTCCGGATGCGTAATGCACATTTGCTCCATGAAGGATTATTTTTTATTCACTTCAATCATGGAAGAGAAGTAATCTGTCTATGCGTGATAATTCTACTTGGAGAGTTATGGGTGTTGGAGTGGTGAAAATCAAATAGTCATTGGAGGTGATTTGTATTTTAGATGGTGTGACCTATGCCCTAAAGATATGAAAGAATCTAATTTCCTTGAGCCAGTTGGATTCCAAAGGTTATGAATATTCACTAAAGGGGGAGCCCTGAACACATTAGGATGTATATGTGCATTGATCGGGATGAGTTAGTTGGTGCCAACAGTTTACTAATTCAACATGTGAAGTGGTATCTTTGAAGGCCAATGGAATTTGGTTTGCAATTAAGTCATGAACAATTGCTTAGATAAGAAATCTTGTCAAGGTGGAGATTTTTGGGATTTGACTCAATTATCTAGAGACCAAGTTTGACTAAAATTAGGATTCTTTCTTGTATTAAGTTTTCTAGTTCTAAATGAAGTAGTGAGGACACTCATGAAACTCATGATACTCATGGAGCAATTATTGTGAGTACGAGTGGGGCAATACAAAGGGGTAGAGTGAGCATTTTTTTGGTAATTATGATGGGGGTTGTACAAAGTTTTCTGTTTCTTTGTTGCGTTGTTGAGTTTGAGCATGTCAAATTCAAAGGTTGGCTTGTACTGGTAAAATTCTATCATAATTGAAGAAAGAAAACTCCTGTGGAGGGAGGCGGAATTTGCTGAATCACATAAATCTATGCCTATTTTATTTTTCTATTTGTTAGATATTATTTTTATTATCAAATTTGTGATGCGATTTGTAAATTCCTGATAAATTAAATCTTGTGCCTAAATTGCTTTTATTGTGCTCCAACAAATCCTTACGCCCAGTTTCATTGTTACAAATTTTAATATATAGAAAGTCGTCAAACGAATATGCAGTACAACAATAAGATAAGAGGCAGAAGCCTTCTGCTTTTCAATAAAAGGAAAATGTATCATCAATTGTTATTTTAGAATGCTAATAAAACAATTCAATTAAACAATCTAAACTTTTTCCACTCTAATTTACTCACTTATTACTAATCAAAAATTGTAAAACTTAATTCTTAACCCAAATTAGTGTCAGAAACTTGCACTTAACAGGCATAAATTCTCTGATGATATTATGGAAGAATTACTATAAGACTTCACATATAAGTTCTCGTGTCCAAAGAATTTTATGATTATTCTAACCAAGTTGGCGAAATTTTCCTCATTCATGAACCCAGTTTTCAGTCAGTTAGAACACCACCAAGCTCCACAGAAGTTTAATTAGACAAAATATCCACAAATTGCCCAAACGATTTAATTATACTAACTCAAAATTCTATTTTGCACGTTGATGAAGAAGATGATGACACATCTTCATCACATAAGATGCTGGATGATAAATTACGAGTTTCATGTTACAAACGTTACCTTGCTGCAGTTCATCAGGCAATCAAGTGCGTTATGGAATAACTTGATTCACAATAAAGATTATCGATTCATGACCATTTTAAGAACCCTTTACTCAGAAATGAAATAATGAAAACCTGTAAATTGAATAATGAATAAAATAAAATATATTTTAAAAAACTTAACATTTAAAAGACATGATTTGTATGTATCATCTACAATATAATGATTAAAAGTAGTCGACTATTGAATTCTTTCATTTTTGGGTGATATTTGAAGAAGTTTTTATTTTTTAATATATTTTTTATTAGTTTCATGAATTAAATTTGTGCCAGTTGTTATTCCATAATTTTAATTTAATTTTTGTTTTTATATTTTGTTAATTAAAAAGTTCTTTTTGCTTTTTAAACAATTAATTTCAATAGTTATATTATGAAATAAAACTGAAAATATGATTCAGAGCAAATTATAAGTTGATTTCGTCTAAATTTAGATAAATAATTAAAACTTATATTACTTATTTAATATTAAATTTTCACTAACACTTGTTTTGAATCTAAAACCAAAAAAAAAAATACTTTCTCATGTGTTCGATTTATTTATAATGATTTTGTTCTCAGTTAAGTCTTTTCTTAGTTAAGCCATAAAAAGAGAAAGCTAAGTTCTGGTCGATTTTTAGCATTTAAATATGAAAGTGTAAAATAAAAATATTATATTATTTTTAACAGTTTTTGTTAAAAAAAAATGTGAAAATTATTTTTTAAAAAGTGTGCTGGTTCATAAATATGAAAGAGTTAGATTATAATTTAAGTTAGCTATTAATATAATATATATATATATATATATATGAATTGTTAAATGAAATTCATTGTTTGAAATAAATATTTATAATTTATCTATTATTTAATGTTTAGCACTATATAAAAATAAGAATTTTTGACTTTTGGATACTACATGTTTAATGGGGTATTTATTTTGCACTTAAGGGGTATATGTTTTGTCGGGTGTGGATGTAAACATATGGACTAACATGATATTTTATCCAATGAAATGTATTTATTGATATTCTATTTTATATATTGATAGAAAATATTTCACTATGTCATATTAATGTTATTATTAAAATCAAATAAGTATTTTTTAAGCTTAATAGTTTGAATTACATAACTTCAATCCAACAATAGAAAATTTTCAAATCTTAATTAAATATGACCAAGGTCAAATCAATTATATAATGAGTGATTTATTAAATATGACCAAATTCAACAATACACTGCTCGTTTATACTTCAACAATGCTTATCATATGCGTAGTTATGTCATGCAAAATTTGGTCTTGACAAGGTCTGCCTCATCCTTTGTTACACCCCAATTAAAAAATTTAGTTTGATCCTTCAAAAAGTTATTTGATACAAATAAATTATACCTATTTCCTTTTAAAAATAATTATTGAAAGTCAATAATGCTACACTATTATATTAATTATAAAAATATTTTATTTAAAAAGACTATTTGAAGAAACAAAATTTTAGTTTATTCAACTTCTAACAGAGCTATCAATTATATATTCGTTTTTCTTTTGACCCACTTTCTATCTTTTAACTTAAATAAATAAGATTAAGAATTTTTTTTCATTTTGTGATACAACATGAAAACATCTTATGCTATTAATTAGTTTTCAAGATAATAAAATATGCACATTATTATATATAACAATTAACCAAAACCAGAAATATATATATAAATACACAAGTAAAAGATAAAAAAATTAAATAAATTTAGTTTATATTTTTTCATTATCGTATTAAACGTAATATTTCATATGAGTTGGAGATCTATTTTGATATGTAATAAACATTTTTTCTTTTTATTTTTGAAGAAGAACATATTTGCAAGAAAGCATTTGTGAAATTTCATTCTTTTTCCTCATCAATTAAATATGTGATTGTTGGACTTAATCTTTTCTTGTTCATTGTCATACTAAATTTACTATTACACTTGAATTGAACACATATTTTGATATATAAAATAATTTCTTCTCTTATTTTTGAGGGAGATCACAAAAAGAATATCCATACAGATGTAATTATGAAGTATCATTTTTCCTAATCAAATGAATTTTTCTTAATTAATTTCAATCTAGTTATTATTTTCTATGAGTCTAATTAAAATAAATTTAATTTAGTCGTAGTTTACCATACAACCACATGTATTGAATGTGATAGTAATAATCTCATTAGATGGTGATATAATTTATTGCTTAATTTTAATTTAATTGTTAATTTTCATCACTCCAATTAAATATGTTGGTAGAAGGATAAATTTCAATATACATAGTTATATTTGCTAAGCAGGAAACTTTGATTTGATTTATTTTAATATAATTATTATTTTCTATATGTCTAATAAAAAATACACTTAATTTGGAATAAATTTAATAAATACACTGTATATACATATATACATTTGTTAAGTTGAAAGACTTGGTTTGATTAATTATAGTTATTATTTTCTAAGAGTTTGGTTGAAAATAAATTTAACTTGGTTATAATTATCATTAAACTATGTGTATGAAACATGAAAATTTGAATATATGTAATTAATTTGCTAAGTAGAAAATTTATTTAGTTAATTTTAATGTAGTCATTATTTTGTATAATTCTAATTAAAATATAATATTGTAACAAATGTAATAAATACAATAATATACATTTGATGCATATATGTTATTTAAGATGAAAAACTTGATTTAATCAATTATATTTTTTATTTTCTATGAATCTAATTAAAACAATAAATTAATTTAATTGCAATTACCATTAAATCATGTGTATTGAATGAGATAGTTTTATTAGAGAGGAATATTATTGTCCTCACATAAAAAGGAAGAAACCACTATACACATTCACACTTTTGTAGGTAGTATAGATATAGATATAGGCATAGATATAGAATTAACAAAGAAGTTGTTTTGAGGATATGTACTTGTGTCTGATCAGCTTATATATATATATATATCATGCATAGATAATAGCAACAATTAGATATATATATATATATAACACTTTAGCCACTCCCACTGAAGTTCACATAATTAATATATAGTGTACTCATCTGATTTAGAGATATATAGTGAGTGGTACTAACCTAAAAAACAAAACCAGTCATGTCCGCTTTGAAAGAGCAATCAACTCCAATCCTTCTGCAACGTTTCATGAACTTGAAAGTAGTATCTCCACTATATTCTGCTTGTTTCTCCTGTAACTTCTGGGCCAAGTTTAGTAGAAATCTATTCCCGCCAATCAAAATTAGTTCAAGTGTTGGAATTTCCCCAATACCATCTGAAATCTCTCTTAAAGTCACAATGAAAAAGTAGTGGGTGCTTGAGGCATGGGAAGTGGCTACTTTCAGTTATCCATTTCCAGATATGTACTAATTCTATTTGCAGGAATTTCGGCTGAGAAAATTCTCCTTCACTTGTTTCCCATTTGCCCTCATAAAATTTGTGATTATCCAATTTAAGCACTTGATGATTAGGCAATGGTCCTACAATCCCCATATCTTTCCAAGGAATTATCTGACCACGCAAGGTTAACTTTTGTAGCATGCTAGGAAAAATAGGATTAAGCTTTCCCACTAAAGAACCATAAGTATATGCATCCAATGTTAGCTTTTCAAGCCAACGCAAATTTACAAGATTGTTGAGGTGATAGTCTTCAACATATTCCCAATGTCTTCAGGTTTGGATTTAGTTTTCAGATCCCTTCAGTGCATTTGAAATCTTGTACTTCTGAAAGTGTTTGTAGGTTTTCTAGAGATATAATATAGCCGAATTTGTTTCGACATAAGATATTCAATAACATCTTCTGCTTCATTGGCTACATCCCTGATTCTCCGTTACAAGCTGGTGGCTTTCTCTGGAAAATCTTCAAGGAGAGAATGTAATTGTGGATGGATATAAATTTTTGTTTGTCACGAGGAGGAACGGGACATTGGTCATTATGATGATGTGGTAATTTATCTGTGGTTTGTGCAAGTGAAACAATAGCATCATAAGCCATAAGCGAAGAACAAATGACACAGAAGACATGGCTAGCTTAGAAACAGAAAGAAGAGAGAAATTTAGAGGGAGAGCTGATTGATCAATAAACCAACATGGAAGAGCAGGCTTGGTTGAGCACTTTTCTCATTTGTACAGTTTCTTAGTCTTAATAAAGTGATGTGGAATTGCTCTATGATAGGCCTAAAATAAATTAATACCAATTGAATCTATATGAAGACAATGTTGTGAAATCAAATTACAAAACACAAATTTATAGTAAAGAGAGAAAAATACCATCTAACAGAAACAAAATAAATCATGTTCATAGACAATTATGTGCTAAAAAGAAATCTTAAGAAGAGTGTAAATGTAGATTTCTGCCCCCTAATTTTTATTCTATTATCAAATTACCAGTTTTCATTGTTGAAGATCACTTTTTTTTAAAATTGAATATTTTTTATGCGTCCCTTCTTTAAGCCGGCATATAAGACGAACATTAATTATTGGAAGATGTCCATTGATTGGTTAATTCTTCATAAAACTCAAATACAATATATTGAAAGAAAAAGTCTTAATTCAAAGTTAGTCGTTCTTAATTATAATGTGTCATTTTGTACACTCGGGAAAATGAGAGGTATTGTTTTAAAATGGAAGATGGCCAGCGTACCATTGTGACATCTGAACAACCAAATCATATATTTGCTACCAAACACCCTTTTTCAATGCTATTATACATACATTGAAATCTACCTGTCAGTCGAACAGTTACAACAATCTTTCAACAATGAACATCTTCTCGCACAAAGATCATTACACTAAGTCAACATTATCTTTTGGCCAAATTATTAACTGAACTGATCACTATGAAACTGGTCCTAAACTGAGGAAATCTTTCATATTTACAAAGATTTAAAACATTTAAAGAGTAGCAATAGTAACAAAAAATGGCTGGCTTAATTAATAAGTTCTCCATTTTGCGGCAGCCTTAATTATACTAAAATATGAGACTTGATACGAATTTATTCATTCTTAATTATAAAGTCATTGTGACTATCAAGAAAAGTAAATTTATTCAAATTTCTTAACTTGAGCTAATTTAATATGTTTTCTGCATCTCGTCTTTTGTATTGTTGAATTGCCCATCAATCATTGTCCGTACTGCAATAATTCATCCACTCCTTGTGTACTTTAGCTTTCCCCCAGTTATATGCATTTAGGACAGTTTCATTTTTGATGTGGGAATATAATGCAATCCCTTAAAAACATAAAAACTGAAGTTAGAATTTGAAGTTAACCAATAATACCTAAATTAATATCATCGACAGATGCTTCTTGACCGATATGCCAATTTAAAGGTTGTCCATGGAAATTGATCATTTCTTTCCAGCCTCCCTGCCTCTTTAATTTGAATCATCAGCTATTTGATCAACTACCTAATCACATCATTCATCAACAATGATTAGATACTCTGAAAGCTCAAAGAGAGTCAGCCTACAAAACAGACTAATAAGATTCAAATGCTTCCCAAAAATAAGATTGAAATGAAGACTTGAATTATTCAATATCTAGACTTGTATAACCTCTAACCTGATAAGGAGCATAACAATGAACTTGAAGGGTTTCATTTCCCCAACTTTGTTGTTCCTGTTGTATACGCTTGGCCGACTCCATAAGAGGTTTGTTCCACTTATCAACCTCAATCAGTTCGAGTGTTGAAATTTCTCCAATACCATCTGGAATCTCACATAGATTCCGACAAAAACAAAGCGTTAGGCTCTTGAGGATTGGGAAGTGGCTACTTTCAGTTATCCAATGTCGGAGCCTTGATCCTTCAATTAGCAAAAATTTCAGCTGAGGAAATTCTCCTTCATTTGTTTCCCATTTTGCGCCAAAGCAAGCGTTATTTCTCAGTTTAAGCACTTGAAGATTAGGCAGTGAACCAACAACCGTCATATCTTTCCAATAAAGTATCCTACCACCTAAAGTTAACTTCTTCAACATTATTGGGAAAGCAAGATTAAGCTTCTGCCAGACGGGAAAATCTATATCTTCATCTATGCTTAATTTCAATTTTTCAAGTCGATGCAGATGTACAAGATTTTCAAGGTGATGATACTCTTGAGCATATGCATGTCGGTAAGAGATTCCCAATTTCCTTAGGTTGGGAATCATTTTTAGCATCTTTTCGGAGCAAACAAAATCTGTCACTATTGAAAATGTTTGCAGATTTTTCAGAGCAAAAGTTGCTCCCTCTGGATAGGGTAAGAGATATGAAAAAGAGAATGAGACAATATGCCTTAATTCTGGCATCCTCCAGATTTCCCATGGCAAACATACCAGATGATACCTGTCTGCTCCTTGAATGATTAAGGTTTGAAGATTCTGAAGTTTTGATATGGCTGCAGGAATCTCAATGGGATTGCCAAAAGCAAGGTACCTTAAATGAAATAGCTCAAATACTTCGTCACGGAGCGGGAAAAATCTTAATGATTTGACATCATTGATAGCAGGTATCAAATCCAATACCCTCAGCAGTCTAAAATTTCCTAAAGAGCTCAGTGAACTTTCAACATGGCGGAAGCATATAATAGTATGGATGGTGGAGTGATTAATGTTTTTAAGGCAATCAAAACCGGAAAGAGCAATGGTTATGCGGCGTTGATCTTTTATGGTTCGCAGAAGAACCATCCTAACATAACTATCCTTGATATGTAGAAGAAACTTCTCTTCTTGGGCTTTTCTCATGCACAAGTCCCGCACGAGATCATGGACACCGCAACTTTTGATTTTGCCATTAGTCTTCCTCTTGATAACAAGGACGAGACATCTCTTGACAAGATCCTCTAAATACTCTTCTGCCTCCTCCTCAAAGCTTTTAGATGCACTTAGTTTCAGAAACCCCTCGGCAACCCATAATTTGATTAGTTTTGAGACGCAGACCTTGTAATCTTCGGGAAAGGCTGCCATATATAGGAAACACGGCCTCAAATGATGAGGCAAATGGACATAACTTAAATATAGTATCTTTGCAAACTGCTCGTCATTTGCAGTATTGATGGCTAAATTTACATTTTTTGCAATATTATTCCAAGAAGCTTCAGTCTCACTGACCGTGGACAGGAGTCCTGCAATCACAACAATTGCAAGGGGCAGTCCCCTACAGCTTCTTGCAATTGTCTTTCCAATGGTTTCCAATTCAGGAGGACAATTTTCTTGTGGAAACACCTTCCACTGAAGCAAATTCCAACTTTGATCCGCATCCATGTAACGCATCTCATGCACAGGGCAAGAAGAGTCAGGATAAGCGGCAACATCAGAAAGCCTTGTGGTCAATATGATTCGACTTCCATTATGGTCATCAGGAAATACCATCTTTACATCATCCCATGCATTTGTACTCCACAAATCATCCATCACAATAAGATACCTCCTGCCCTTAAGGCCTTTGTAGACAAGTTCTTCCATGGATTCCTTCCTTTCTTCAAGGTCCACATTAGTGAGTACTTTGATGCAAACTAGAAGGCTTGAAAGAATTCCTTGTGCACTATAATCTTGTGTTACTGTAACCCAAGCACAAATTTGAAAATGCTCCAAAGTTAATGGATCATCATAAGCATTTCTAGCAAGAGTAGTCTTGCCAATGCCTCCCATACCAAAGATTGGGATGACTTGGAGTTTGGATGATTCTCCGCAAAGCCGAGCCTTTATTTGCATCAAGTCGTCATCAAAACCAACCATGGAGTCTTTTCTGGTTGGTGGAAGCCTCGATAATGAAGCAGCAATAGAAGAACCACTGAGTTGCTTGGCTTTGGCCCTGGTGCCATTTTTGATCTCCATAACCTCTCTTGCCACATTTTTCAACTCTTTAAAATTAAAATGAAGCTTAAGCTTTGTCTGGATGCCACTTTTTTTTGCTTGGAGCCACGTTAACAAGCCACTTTGATTGTGTGAAAACTTAACACTTTCAGGTCCTGCAGTCGACTTGGAGATACAATTATAAAGTGTTTGTTTCCACATAAAATATTCAATAATATCCTCTGCTTTATTTGCTACACCCCTTATTCGTTCTTCCAAACTATTGACTTTCTCTGGAAAACCTTCAAGAAATTCTTGCAAGAGGATAATATATTCATGGATAGATATATATTTTTTTTTTTCATGAAGAGAAATGGGATATTGATCATTATGATGATGTAGTAATTTATGTATGGTTTGTGAAAGTGAAACAAGAGCAGCATAAGCCATCAGTGAAGATCGGATATCAACAGCAAACGAGGCTACCTTAGAAACATAAATAAGAGAGAAATTTAGAAGGAGAATTGATTGATCAACACACCAACATGGAAGAGAAGGCTTTGAGTTTTCTCATTTGCACGGTTTCTACAACGCGTCCCTCCAGTCAGTCGGCTTGTAAGATGTAACAGTAATTATGAAAAGACGTATGCTGATTAGTTCTTCACAAAAAAGGAATACAATATATTGAAAGAAGAAGACATGATACAAATTCAAGCATTCTTAATTATAAGATGATATATAGTCCAATAAAATTGTTATAAGGCATCAATTATACACTCTGGAAAACGAGAAATAATGTTTTGAAATGAAAGTTGGCCGCCAAACCATTGTGACATCTGAACAACCAAATATAATATACTACCAAACACCATTTTTTTAATGCTATATATTATACATACATACAAATTTGTATTATTGGAGAGAATCGACCTATTGGTTGAATAGTTACAACGAGCTGATTTGTCAATTACGGGCTTTGAAAGTAACAATGAACCATCTTCAAGTACAAAGTCAAAGGACTGATCAATATTAAAGTCCATTAATTAGTCCATGCAAAAATTGATATTAAAGTGTGGATGTGGGTGTAGTGCGGTATTGATTAAATTTTGGACTGAATTTAATTTAATTTTCTGACCGAATTTGAACTTAATTTATTTCAGTCACATCCCATTAACTCTAAAAGTTGTGTTCAAATCTAATAAGTATAAATTTAAACTGATTAGACTCAATTACAATAAGATACCTCCTACCTATTAACCTTTTGTACACAATTTCTTCCATTGGTTCATTGCTCTGTCTAGATCTTTCTGCTTTCATAAGAACTAAGAGAAAAAAATTTTCTATGCTACAGTCTCACAATATTGTGACCCAAGCACAAATATCAAGGTGTTCCACATTTAGTGGATCATTGTAGGCATTTCTAGCAAAAGTAGTCTTGCCAATGTCTCCCATACCAAAGATTTGGATGATTTGGAGTTTGGATGGGTCCGCACAAAGCTGAGATTTTATTGCCGATCAAGTCATCATGTCAAAACCAACCATGGAGTCTTTTCTGGTAGGGCAACCTTCATAATGAAATTTCAGTGTGTCTTCTCATTTGCACAATTTTTCTGGCTAATATTCGTCAAGTTGGCATCAGACAATAAATTAAGTTGTCCGAAATTTGGACCACCCAATTAATATCCTTAAGGAATCTTTTGACTTTGTAATTTGCTGAGAGAGACAACCCCATTGCAGTTTTTAGCTGACATAAAAAATGATGTTTCCGGAGACAAATGGTTAAGTATCGGATGGAACCAAATCTCAGGAAGATTTTGGTAATTTTCCAAATCCATTACTATTAAACTATGCTACACTTTGTAGGGTTCTACTTCTACTAGCTAGAGTTTAATATATAGTAAATGTATTCTTCCAATGGCTTTCACAAGTTATAAGAACTAAGAAATGATGAATTATTTCAGCCATTTCTTAATTTTCCCATTTTGGTGAGCTTCATTCTATCATGTATGGGGCGCAAAGACACAAACCAGGGCATCACATATTTAAGGCAGACGCCCCACGTCTCTCTTATGGCTTCAAGTCTTACTAGTATGCTGATATTTGTCCGCAATACTATTAATTCAATCAATTTCTCCATTTTTTTGTGTAGCTTTTTGAAAATTATATACTGTTGCCAAAACGCCATAACCGAGTGATCACAAATGAACATAGAAATATATTTTTGTTTCATGGATGGATATACCTTTGAGGCGAGACTAAGGAATAAGCCACTTTGGAATTTTTCACAAACTACGAAAAAGATAAATTATGTTTGTTTTGCATTTTCATGGGGGATCATTTTATTGCTGAAAACATCACAATCTTTTTGGGAGTAAAATAATCATTTACAAGAAAAGAAAATGTTACTTCCCATTCAACTTTCAGAACTACATGAGAAAATCACACAACATAGTTAAAGAGTTTGCAGGTTATAACAGTAATGCTTAAATGAACATCATCAGCCAATGCTAGCTAGCTCCTTGAATGATAATTATCAATTTAAAGGTTGTCCAATGGAAACAGATTTCTTTCCATCCTCTCTACCTCTTTAATTTGAATCATCAGCAATTTGATCACATCATTCATCAATAATGATTAGAATCTCTGAAAGCCCTGACAAGAAAAGAATCAGCCGAAACAAAAGATTTGAAGCAGCAACAACTAAGAACAGAAATGTTTAGCAGAAAAACTTAAAGATTGGAGAGTAAAGTCAGGGAACTGTTAATGATGGCTTAAATACTTGATGAATTATAATTTCCATGAAATGAAGTTACTAGATAAACACTTGAATAATTTTTCAACTTTTAGGTTGAGGGGTCTTGTAGTCTCTAACCTGATCAGAAGCAGAGGAATGACTTTCTCCATGTATCCCCAACACGAACTTGAAGGGCATCATTTCCCCAACTTTCTTGTTCCTCTTTTATCATTTTGGCCGAGTCGAGCAGAGATTTGTTGTAGTCATCAACCTCAATAAGTTCAAGTGTTGGAATTTCTCCAATACTATCTGGAATTTCACTTAGATGCCAACAAATATAAAGCATTAGGCACTTGAGGTTCGGGAAGTGGCTACTTTCAGTTACCCAGTATTCGAGATATGATTGTTCAATCAGTAGATATTCCAGCTGACTAAACTCCCCTTCCCTTGTTTCCCATTTGTTGCCAGAACCAGTAGTATTTCTCAGTTAAGAACTTGAAGATTAGGCAACAAACCAAGAATGGACATATCTTCCCAAGGAATTCCCTAATCACTGAAACTTAACTTCTTCAGCGTCGTTGGGAAAGATTGATTAAGCTTTCCCTTAAAAAGAGAAAAAGGATATTGTGGCTGTAATTTTAGCTTTTCGAGATGCAGAATACAAGGTTCTCAAGATGACTGTTTTCAGCATATCTCTGTCCAAGAAAAATGATTCCCAATTTCTTTAGGTTTGGAATCATTTTCAGGATCTCTTCAGTGCAATTGAAATTTGTTACTCCCAAAAGTGTTTGCAGGTTTTCTAGACGAAAAGTTGGAGCTCCTTCTGGAATATCAGGTAAGGGACCACAAAATATTAGATGTCTTAATGGTCGCATCCTCCAGATTTCCAATGGCAATGGAGAAAGTAACATGCATCTGCTTTCTGGATGAATGATTAAGGTTTGCAGATTCTGAAGGTTTAATACGGATGAAGAAAGAACAAATTCCACTCCACAAGTGAAAGAAAGGTACCCTAAATGAAATAGCTCAATACTCCAGCAGGCAATTTTATATGATCAAACAGCATGAAATGAGCATTTACCACATCCAATACCCTCAGCAATCTAAAGTTTCGTAAAGAGCCCAGTGAACCTCCAGTAGGGTGGCAGCATATAATTGTACGGATAGTTGAGTCATAAATGTTTTCAAGGCAATTCAGATCATCAGTAATTACACGGCATTTGTTTTTTATGCTTTCAAGGAGAACCTTGCTAGCATACACCTATCCAAAACATTTAGATGAAACTTCTCCTCCTGGGCTTTTCTTATGCAAAAATCCCGCACTAGATCATGGAACCACAACTTTTGATTTTGCCATTAGGTTTCATCTTGATAACCAAGAGAAGACTTATCTCAACAAGATCTTCTAAATACTCTTTTGCTATCTATTCAAAGCTTTTAGATCCACTGGGTTTCAAGAAACCCTCAGCTACCCATAATTTGATGAGGCTTGAGACTTGGATCTCATAGTCTTCTAGAAAGCCTCCCATGTACAGGAAACAATATTAATTTGTGTGGCTCCATCTGGAAAGCCTCAAATGATGAGGTAAGTGGGTATAACTCAATGATAATATCCTTGCATTCTAGAACATTCCCTAGCTATGGAATAGTTTGTATTGATCAATCTAGAGCATTCTCTGGTTGGGATGACACGGTAGAATATTATTAGCTGGTATTGATTTTGTAACCAATCATGGTTGTAAGTTATAGTGCTATTAGTAAAGTTGTGTCAGCAAAAGTCGACCTTTCTGGCCCTCTAGAAAAGTTCTTGGGCCAATTCTTTAAACATTGGCAACAACTAGTTTTTTAAGCGTTAGGCAACAACGCACGAAAATCTAGCTGACAATGAAAGGTCTTCTTTCATTGATTCAGTTGACCATGCCAAAACCAACTAAAACTGATCCCAAAACTAAGAAAATAGCCAATTGAAAAATGAAGGATTAGATTGTTCGAGGGGTGATTTTGTCAACTTTGTCTAATACACTCTTTGATGTGTACTATTCCGATTCCTATTCGGCTAAGTCTTTATGGGACGAATTGGATAGAAAATACAATATTGAAGAGCAAGGGCTCAAAATTTATTCGGTTTCCAAATTTCTGAAATATCAGATGGTAGAGGGCAGGTTTGTATCTGAATAGACACATGAATTGATCAATCTAGAGTATTTCTTAGCTGATGTTGAGATGAAACTCCCTGAGAAATTAACTTTAGATGAATTTTTGATTGCCATAAGCATAGAAGAAGAACATAGAAATCAATCTTGAAGAAACGATTCTTTTGTGTGTTTTTATCTGCTGAAATTCTGATTAAATATCCTGTCTAGGAATCTTGCCGTATATTTCTGAGTAGACATCTAATTTTGACTTTTCCTGGACTCATATCTGATTAAATAAATGCTTAAATTCTGATTTGTCTTGTATTTGACATATATTTTTGATAACACATGTTGTATGTTTAATTCTGATAACGCATACTATATGTTTAATTCTGACAACGCATGTTGCTTGTATTAAATCTGATATCGCATGCTTTATTTGGATTTCATATTGATAAAATGCACATATCGCCTCAATTATGATTATCAATTTAATTTCTGATAATCTGATTTGCAATATTTAATTATTGCGTTACATGTTGGTGTATTTTGAGCAGCAATAATCTTGAAATGGTTGTGTTTTTTTGAGAGAGAGTAAGAAAGTAGGCAGCATGTTGTTTGCAGAATATACCAACATGCAACGTAATAATTAAATATTGCAAATCAGATTATTAGGAATTAAATAAATAATCACAATGTGATAATTCCAAATGGAAAGTTGCCCACTGAAATTAATATTGTCATCCATTTGAACAGCCAAATTATTTTACTAATAAAAACGTTTCTTTTCTGAGATAATTATTAGCCAAATAGATCAAGATGTATTCGGTTCCATGGTTGTCGAATCTTTCATCTTTATTGAAGTTATCAACTTTTACAAAGTGGGGATTGTTAATAGACAATGGTGGCTTAATTAATGATTAGTGCTCCATTAGATGGCACGCTTTTATTGAGTGCTCTTGTTTAACTTAAAAAGAGTATGGTTCCACCCTAATCTATATGTAAGAAATTCTAAGTTTGGTTTCTGGTATAATGGTGATGTAGTAGAAAATTTTGGCCATAATTTTTTATAACTAGCTGTTACTGCACGCAGTTTGCCAATGCATAATTTTTTTAAGGGATACATATTATTTGTTTATATATCATAATTATAATTTTATTTTATTAAATGGATGAGACAAGTAGAAACGCAAATTTAATATCATAACTACCTAAATGTACATGAATTTACAAATTCATCCTCAGTATAAAGGTGAAAGTTATAAAATTCCATAAAATAACTTTCAATCTAAAGATAAAACATGCACTCTGTTTATTATAGTGTAGATTTGGCTTAATTTCGGATGTGTTAACTAAATTAACCCTGTTTAATTAGAAAATAATACAAGCTACCATTTTCTTCTCTCTACTTTTAGGCACTCTCAACTTTCACTACGACTTTCTGAACAACTTTTTATACAGTATTTTACTTTTCCAAAAACAACAATTGTTGCAATACCCCTAAAAATCTATTGAGCTACGGTTGCTACTGATTGAACTTGAGATACGATGCATGCCGCAAGATTCCACTTTACTTCTCTACGTTGTGAACTTGAGCTCCATTTTTCTGATTCTTTAACGTTGTTTAGGAACTTGTCCTTTGTCCTATATGTGGCCCTGCTCTGTCCTCATCATCTGAACTTACTGAACTGTCATCAATCATGTGGAAAATCTGGAACTGTTCAAGTCTTCTTTCAAATATGGAACTTACTTCATGTGTTTATGTTTGTTATGTTAACTTTTCAAGTCTTCTTTCAATGCCTTCTGCTGTTTCCATCCTTGGCGATAATATACGAACGAGACGGGATGGAATAGGCGCTTCTGGAGGAGCCATTGCAAGGAAACTAAGGGCAGCCACAACGTCGGTGATCAAGGGCCGTACTGATGGTTCCTACTGCAGATACATGGAAGCAACTCCCACTACTTGCTTTAAGCTTTTCACAGGGAATTCCTTTCTAAGTGGGTCTGCCATATCTGGAAACCTCTTCAACTCCCTAAAATACGATTGTGCCTACTGAATAATATCTACAAGTTAGATAATACAGTCTCGACTGCGGCATTTGGATTCTCTATTTTATTTCTTATTTCATCTATCCTATTCCTTGTTGTATATGTCAAATGCAATATAATTTTCAATCAATTAGTTTTATAAGAAAATATTTAATACATATATTATATATTCTTGAAATAAAATATGAGATGAAATAAGGAATGAAATAAAGAATTTAAATCGCAACTGTGGAAAGAGTACAAAAGAACTTTCTAATTTTTGGGCGAATCAATGTTCATAACTTACCCAACTAACTAAACTCTGCTCGTATGCTGGCCGTGCAAAGTAAGGCACTATGTCCAGTTATAAGCACCAGTAGGACTACATCAAAACTATATACTGTTGATGTGTAAAATAAATAATGCAAATAATTACATAAGTGCACATGTCGCAATATGTAATATAATGATAAGAAGAGTGATGATTCCAAGAGCAATTAAATTTTTCGCTACGGGTTACTAATTTATCACAAACTTGCTTTATTCAAACAAAAATCAATTATGAGGGAATTAAAACTAAACTAGTAAAAATAAGAAAAAGTGTACATATTAGGATTAAGATTTCTACCTGGACATAGAAGGCTAGAATTATAATTTCATCAATCGAATGAGTTGAATAAATAATTTTCTCTATGAAATTAATAACAAGTTATTAGCCTTGAATTTTATACAATTACGGGATTCTTTCGAATTACCAGCACTCAAATCCCTAATTTATTCAATTTATTATATTCCTATGTGAATTAACTAAATTATGAATAAGGTTGTACCAGTCAACTAATTGCCTGGGGCAGGCAAGTATATTCCCACTCTACTCACAAATTAATTAATTCATTAATTGAAACAATTAATCCTAAGCTCTTCTATTGTTAATCAATCCCTAAATTTTCTTTTTCAAGATTCCTTTAGTGTTTAAAGATGCACTTGACTATTGATCAGACAATCAAATAGAAAAAGTACGCAATATAAGAAGCAACCTTAAGTGCTACTAATTTCATGGAAGAAAATCATGCATCAATTTACTCAAAAGAATCTATCATAATCCTAGAATAACAAATTAAATCATGATTGAATTGTCAAACAGAACATGAACAAAACGAAACCTCTTCTTAAATCCAGAATTAAAAAGAAAAGCAGAGGGAGAAGAGGAAACTCTATTCCTAGATGAATTTGATCTCCACTTTGTCCTCCAAATTCCATATTCTCACGAAACTTCTAATCTCCAAAATAGAAAAGTAAAATCTCATCCCAAACTAAGTGTCTGAGAGGTCTATTAATAATTTTTTAAAAAGTCTTCTAATTAAAATATGGTTCAAATAAATACAGACTCTTTTGTCTATCTTTAATTACATAATGAGGTGCTGTCCAATTAACATTCCCATCAACTTATATCAATTTGTCCCCTTTTTTTGTATTTTCTCTACTTTTATTCCTGTAATTTCAATTTTTCATCAATTAACAACGAAATTATAATTTTTTAAATAAAAAAATTATTTGTTAAGTTCTAAATATGATAGTAAGATTAATAATACAGAGACTTAACAGATACATATGCCTTTGTTGTTAGTTCACCACGTCTTTCGTATTCAGGCACAGAATAACCATAAGCTAATACATTCATCTCATTGCCACTCTGCAGAAGCTTGGCAAGCCCATATTCTGAGAGCTTTGGATTGTTCGTTTCATCTAGCAAAACATTTGATGATTTCAAGTGGCGATATATGATAGGTGGATTGGCCTTTTCGTGTAAATACTCAAGTCCTTGCACAATAGTTGAAGCTATTTTCATTCTTATCGACCAATGTTTAACAAGGGAAAATTATGTTCCGTCAAGAAAGAATTAATGAAGATTTAAGTGGAGGATATTTTCACAATAGTAAATAGGTGGGAATTAATCATAAAAAATTTTACGTGTAATGTAATTGTATGAAATTGTTGTACTCATATCTATGGGGTCAAAAGCCCAAAAGCAAATAAAAAATGTTCTATAAATTTGAGATTGTCTTTCAGTTAAAGTTAAATTGAATTGTAAATAGAGTCGCAGCTAAATAAGGGGTCATACCAAAATATTTCTATTGTTGAGTGTGCCTTGAAATTCAAATTGAAAATGACAAAAAATAGTGAAAACAACAAAGAAATGGTGCAAAATGGTTCATAAATGAGTGAGACCATGTCAAGACGGCATGATGAGGCAAGCCTTGGCGGACATGGATAGAACACTATGTGTCGAGGCACATAGTTGCTATGTCTAGGCATGAGTCAATAAGGATGTCATTTTCACGACTTGTGCCAAGGTGCAAGTAGGCTGCATCCTAGCGCAAGACTCTCTGTCCACCATGAACTTTTGTGTGCTAGAGTGAAAATTTTGTGTGCCCTAGCATGGCACATTCTATCCAAAATTTGGTTGCACATTGGGGTGCAAATTTTGTGAGCCTCGGCGCGGCATCCAAGGCCCATAACCCATTTTGCAATGTTTTGGGATATTTAAACTATTGTAATTTTTCTTTTTTTACTTTTGAACCCTATTAAAAGTAGTTCTTGACTATCTTTGAGATTTTTCTCTAGAATGAAGGTTTGAACAAGGGAGTTGAGTGTTCGTATGAGATTTCTGGGGCTTAAATTTGTATTTAGCACTTGATTTGAAATCAATTAAATTCATCGCTTTGTTAGTAGATTAGGCATATTGTCGAACTACATTAAATTTTGTGTTCTTTCATTGAATCACTTTGTGGGTATTTCTCATTATTTTTAATTGGTTTTTCTAGGTCACAACAAATTGGTATTAGAGTCAAATTGACCAAATGTCCACCATGAAGTATGAGGTAGAGAAATTTGACGGAAAGAACGATGTTGCGTTGTGAAAGACGAAGGTGCACACCCTCCTATGTCAACATGGTTTGCAGAGAGCACTAAAGGGTAGAGATTTCTTACTAGAGATGCTTTCGGATGAGGACATGGATGAATTTATGGCAAAGGCTTACGGTACTTTGGTGTTATCACTAACAGATAATGTAATAAGGGAGCTCGCTAGAGAAAATACACCAACAAGATTGTAACCAAAGCTAGAGAGTCTATATATAACTAGGCCCATAAATGGGAAGGGTATTACCCTACCCAGGCCCAAATTGTCATATCCCTACCCATACTCATACTTATTTAAGATAATGTAATATGTATAGGTGGGGTCTATATCCATAAATTATCTATGTATCCATACCCATAAATTATCCATTACTTTATACTTAAATTGAATCTATAAAACTAAAAATTATCTATACCAAAATCAAATTTGTAATAATGATAAACTTCTTATATATAAAAATTTCAAATATGTGAACGAACAATAACAACTAAATAATTTTTTTTATTAAAATTTAAACTAAATTAATAAAATTAATAAAGTTAATATATTGGGATAGCAATTGTTTTAAAAATTGGAAAAGCAATAGCAACAGTAGAACATTTTCATTAATAAAATTACAATATTAAAATTAATAGTGGAAGAAATATTTTTTTATAAAAGTAGTTGATAAAATTAATTTTGCTAATGAATAAACTTTGTTAATAAAAATTTTATTAATGAATGAAAAATTGAAAATAAAGATTAACTCATTGAAATTTAATAATTTAATTTAATTAAATATAGAAAAAGATATTTTATTTTTGTTATTGTATGCCAAATAATGTTCTTAGTATATATTGAGAAAATTAGTATATACATTAAAAACATAAGTCCAATGAATTAGACCCAATGGATCTTAGGTTAGATAGGATAAGATGGGGCAAGGGTCTCATTCTTTTGGATATTTAAGAATAGGATAGAGTATAGGGTATTTTTGTGTGGATATTTTAGGATATGGGTGTGAATAGGGTGATACCATACCCATTTATGGGCCTATATATGATGAAGTCCTTTACAAATAGACTATATTTGAAATAATGCTTGTACACCCTCAGGATGAAGGGAGGTACGTCTATTACTCAACATATTGATTATTTCAATAAGGTGATATTAGATCTCACTATATAGATGTGCAAATTGAGGATGAAGATCAAGCATTGATTCTTTTGTGTTCTCTGCCTAAATCCTTTGAGCACTTGGTTACTACTTTACTATATGAGAGAGATACGATATTAATAGAGAATGTGAAGGTCTCATTGAATTTGAATGAATTGAGAAAGCATGTCCTAGGCAGTAATAATATTAAAAATGAGAAAGGACTGGTTGGAAGAGCGAGACCAAAATAAAGGAGAAGGAGTAGGGGCCAATCTAAGTTCTGAGGTAAGCCTAAATCAAATGATAAATGCTTTAAGTGTAAAGGAAATGGGCACTAGAAATGAAATTGTCCAGAATGTCGAAAGACAAAGGATTCAAGTGAATCTTTTGATAGAAACATAATGAGGTTCTTGGAATTGTTGAGGATGAGTTTGATAGAGCACTTGTTCTCAAAGCTACTGAGGGTCTTTTGAGTTCTTAGTGGATTTTAGATAGTGATTGTTCATACCATATGTGCCCATGACAGATTTGGTTCACTACTTATCAGAAATACAATGGTGGTAAAGTACTTATGGGAAATAATACATTTTGCAAAGTTGTAGGGATTGGTATTATGAGTATCAGAATGCACGATGGAATTGTGAGGATGTTGACAAATGTGCGTCATGTTCCTAATTTGAAGAGAAATCTAATTTCACTAAGTACGTTGAACTAAGAATAGGGGTGAGTATAGAGGTCAAGATGGAGTTTTACAAGTTTCCAAGGGTGCTCTGCTAATCATGAAGGGGGAGAAAAGGAACGACCTTTACATATTATAGGGTAGTACAGTTTTTGGTACTACAACAGTTTCTTCATCGCTTAATGATATTACGAGGTTATGGCATCTGCAGCTTGGGCATATAAGTGAGAGGAGAATGTTAAACTTGAGCATATGGGGTTTGCTTTGTGGAGAAAAGACATTGGAGTTGAATTTTCATGAGCAGTATGTTCTTAGCAAACAACACAGAGTGAAGTTCAGCACTGTAGTTCACAAGACCAAAAGCACCTTGGATTACATTCACTCAAATCTTTGGCGGCCTTCTCAAGTCTCCTCAAAGGGTTGTTCTAGGTACATGTTGACATTCATTGATAACTTCTCATAGAGAGTATGGGTTTATATATTGAAGCATAAGGATAAGGTATTTGTCAACTTCAAGTAGTGAGAGACTTCAATTAAGAAGTACACTGAGAATGAGATCAAACACTTGAGGACTGACAATGACTTCAAGTTTTGCAACAAAGAATTTTAGGAGTTTTATGATAAGGAAGGGATATGAGGCATCACATAGTTATCTATACACCTTAGCAAAATCAAGTTGCAGAATGAATAAATAAGACTATTTTGGAAAAGGTAAGATGCATGCTTTTTAACACTAGATTGCCCAAGAATTTTTGGGCTGAAGTTGTTAATACTGCTTGTTATTTGGCGAATAGGGCACCATCAACTACTTTGGGCAGCAAGATACCAATGGAAGTTTGATCAGAGTTTATTGCTGATTACTCAAATATGTAGGTATTTAGGTGCTCAGCTTATGCTCATGTTAACGATGGGAAGCTTAAGCTGAGGGCAAGGAAGTGCATATTCTAGACTATATAGATGGAGTTAAGGGTTTTCATTCAAGGTGTTACGATGACAAGGGCTTCAAGGTCATTATTAGTAGGGATTTGACATTCGATGAGTTTGTTATGTTAAAGAAGGGGGATTAGGGTGAAAGTAGTCAAAAGGTCATTAAAGAGAAGACAGAGTTTGATATTGACACTCTATAAGTTTCAAAAGGGAAATAGAAGGTAGTAGATGAAGCTGGTGAGAGTAGAGGTGTAAATGAGCCGAGCCAAGCCGAGCTAAGCCCGAATCTAGCAGGTTCAAGCTCAGCTCATTTATTAATTCGCGAGCTCAAACTCAAGTCGAGCTTTGTCGAGCTTAAAAAGTCAAGCTCAAGCTCAGCTCGTTGAAATAGACGAATGCTCAGCGAGCCTTATCAAGCTTGACTTGATAAAGCTAGAGAAGCAAAAAAACTCAATTTGTTAAGCTCGAACTCAAATTCGTATAGGTTTGAATTAACTAGAGCTCTTTTAGACTCAAAACAAAATTTATAATTATAAAATTTTTAAATAATTTTGTTCTATGTTTTTCTAAAAATAAAAAATTGAATTGTTGTTGTTGTTGTTATTATTATTATTATTATATTATTATTATTATTATTACTATTTTCTTATCTTTATAGATTTTATTATATTGGCTTAATTTATAATTATATATGTGTATATATATATAATAAAAAAGCTCATTTAGACTCACGAGTTTTTCGAGTCAAATATTATTAAGCTTGGCTCGGCTTGTTTAACTAACAAGCTCGAGCTTGTCTCGGCTTGGCTTGACTTGGGCTTGCAAAGATCGAGCTGAATATAAGCTTTCATTAAGTCAAGCCCGAATCGTTCGCGAATAATCTCATCTTATTTACACCCCTAGGTGAGAGCTTATTATCACATAATTTGCAACTAGAGATTGATTCACTACAAAACTATCATCATTTGGCTTGCGATAAAGAGAAACGATAGATCAAACCGCCATAGCAATTTGGATATTCATATCTAGTTGCTTATTCTTTTAGTTCAACTAAGGAGTTTGTGTAGATCATCCAGTCACATACGAAGAGGCCATTTCACGTCCAGATTTTGATAAATTAATAGCTGCTATGAGTAAAGAGATGGAGTCTTTACATAAGAATAGCATATGGGAGCAAGTTGATGTACCTAAAGGGAAAAAAAATATTGGATGCAAATGGATTTACAAGATAAAGGAAGGGATTCCTAGGGTTGAGGATGTTTGCTATAAGGCGTGATTTGCTACTAAGGGTTTTACCCAGAGAGATAGAGTTAACTTTCATGAGATGATCTCCTCAGTTGTAAAGCAAACCTCTATCCACATGTTACTCCCTATGGTAGCTTTATTTATATGAAGCTTGAGCAAATAGATGTGAAAATAACATTTTTGCATGGTGAGTTAGAGGGACAAATTTGCATGAGTTAACTAGAGGATTCATTGTTCTCAGAAAGGGAAATCAAGCATGCCTTTTGAAGAGATCAATGTTTTAAATGCTCAGTTGAGTGAAGAATTTGAGATGAAGGGTTTGGGCAGTACGAAGAGAATGTCGAGCATGGAGATTGTCCAAGATAGACACTCTGGGATGTTGTACTTATCTCAACAAAAATATATTGAGAAAGTACTATAGTGTTTTGGGATGGATAAGTTCAAGCTAGTTAGTACGCCACTCGTAGCTCATTTTGGCTCTTATCAGATTTATCACAAAGTATTAAGGAGGAGGTAGGGCACATGTCTAATGTGCCACATGCTAATGCAGTTGGTAGTTTGATATATGCCATGGTGTACACTATGTGAGTATTTCACATGCAGTCAATGTTTGAGTAGGTAAATGCATAAGTCAGGGAAGACACATTGGCAGGCATTGAAATAGGTTATGAGGTATCTAAAAAGCTTTATGAATAGATTTTTGATATATAGTCAATTGAATTCTACTACAAACCTTGTTGGCTATATGGATGCAGATTATACCTGACATTTGGATAGTAGAATGTCTATGATAGGCTATATGCTTTGTGTTTTGAGTTGTACTATTAGCTAGAAGGCAACTTTGCAATTATCAGTTGCTTTGTCCACAATAGAAGTTGAATACATGGCTTTAGTTCAAAGCATGAAGGAGGGCATTTGGCCAAAGGGGTTAATTGATGATATAGGTATGAGTTTTGATATTACAACAATATTTTATAATAGTGAGAGTGTCATACACTTATTAAAGAATCAAGTATTTCATGAGAGAACAAAGCACATTGATGCAAGGTATCACTTCATCTGGGATATGATATCTCAAGTTGTCATCTTGGTTGACAAGGTTGGGACTAAGCATAATCCGAAAAATATGTTGACTAAGACCATTCCAGAAATCAAATTTGAGTATTATTTGAAGTCAAGGTGGAGAATTATTGAGTGTGCCTTGAAATTCAAGTAGGAAATGGCGAGAAACGATGAAAACGGTGAAGAAATGGAGAGAAATGATGTGGAGATAGGATGTTGGAGCATGCTAGGCCTAGCATGCATGGACAGAAAACTATACGTTGGGGCACACAACTATTGTGCCCAAGTACATGTCAACAAAGATGCTGCCCTAGGTGCAAGGAAGTCACACCCAGGTGCACAAGCCTAGGCAAAGATTATTGGAACTTACGCTAAGGGACAAGCTGGTGGTGCCTTAGCGCAAGACATTTTGTTACCATGTGCTGGGGTGCAAATTTTATGTGCCTTGGCATAGTATGTTCTGCCCAGATTTGAGTTTTGCAAGTCGGGGTGCAAATTTTATACACCTCGATGTGGCATGATGCACAGGGCCCAACATTTTGCGATTTGTTTGGATTTTTGAACTCTATTTTCTTCAAGATTGATAAGAGTAAACCCTACTAGAATAGTTATAGATTATTTTGAGATTTATTTTCTAGAATGGAGGTTAGAATGAGGGTATTGTAGAGGATTTGGCCATGAAGAGACCAATTGTTGGAAAACACATGGCAGATGTGTGAGTTATGGTAGCGACCAACACTTTGCAAAAAATTGCCCTAGACGAAGAGGACTAACTCTAGTAGGAAAGAAGAAGCGGGTGGCTAAAAGTTCTACCTATGTTTATGATCAACAGATAGGAGTTCGACACTACACATTTTGGCATTATACACTAGGCAGGTTTAAGGAATAGTAGGCATATGACTTAAGCTTGTACCTAATATGTTTAAGTTTTTGTGAAGTTGTATCTAGTTGCTTGGGAATGTATGACAAGTATTGAAGTTTAGCGTGTAAGTTTGAACATGAGTCCTTTTAGTGTAAATCAACAGACCATATCTATTACTTTCTGCCAGTCAGAATATTATTCAGATGAGAATCTGGGGACCAGATTCTTTTAAGGGGGGGAGTATGTAACACCCCTAAAATTTTATTTATTTTATTTATAAAATACAATTTCATTGTTGTTTGAAAATTTTATGAATTTTACATTATTAATTATTTTAAATATTTTGTGGATTAAATTATAATTTTTATATACTTAATTGTGTATACTTTTAATCAATTTGGGGTCAATCATAATTTTCTAAACATTTGGAGTAAATTGTATAATTTAAAATTTTATTAAAAAAAAAAAGGTCAAAAATCAGATTTAGAAATCAAGCAACTACTTCTTTCCTTTTTCTTCTTCCTTCCTTTTCTTCTTCCTTTTTCTCTTTTTTTTTTCTTCTTCTTCACCGAGGCTTCGTCACCTTCTACGGGTCATTTCCAGTGGCTTTTTCTTCCACTCCAACCAACCAAATTCTTCCTCTCACCACAACCAACACTTCCCACACCTTAGAACCACCAATCGGGTGGCAGAACGGTGGCAAACGGAGGAGGACTGAGGCGTGCATGTTATGGGGTTGCCGGGTTTCTTTTTTTCCAGCGTCAATTCTCCATTCCGAGGGTAGGGCTGGGAAGATCTTGATAAGAGGAATGTGGTAGTAACTTTGCACGGCAACTCCGACGGCGGCAAGGCAGTGATCAGAGCTCGTCGGAGAAAAGAAGAAAATGGTGGTTTTTGGCCCGTTCCAGTGTGTACACTGCTCAGAATTGGAAATGGGAGGTGGCGTTGGAATCCTTGCAACGAGAGGAACAATCTACTAGTAAAGTTTCACTTTCCATCGACGGCGGACAGCGGCGCTCCGGCGACAGGCAGCGGTGCTCCAGCGACTTTCAACTAGTTTTTTCTCCTCATTTTGATGATTGTAGTGGTGCTCTTGGTTAGTGGTTTCAAGGTGTCGATTGAGAAATATTAAGTAAAATACTAATGAATTGAATAATTTGATTCCTGATGTAATCTAAGTAAATGGTTAGGCTTATTTATGATATATAAACTAGTTATTGGACCAAAATTATGATTTGGGATCAGGAACTGAGACATGCAGAATATATATGTAAACATCATGGACTCTGTCATATTGTGCTAAATGTCGAATTTGGATATAATAAAGATGATGAGAATTATGTAATGTTAAGATTAATTAAGATAATTAGGCTATTTAGCTATGATTTATGAAATTGGATTATTATTGAAGTGCTAGGATGGTGATATGAGGATGATATATAAATGGAAACTGAGTTATACTTCTTTAATAATTGAGGCGAATTTCATGACTATTTCTGGTTTAGTGGCTTAGTTAGCATATTGTATTGATAGTGCGGCCTAAGCTCTATAAGTGTTGTGTTAAGAGGATAATTAGTAGTTTTGGAATATTGATAAGTATATTAGTAACATCTAAGGTTGAATGTGGATTTAATTGTAAATATACTCTTTTGAATTAGGTGATGTGGAATTGGAACCTAGGGGCTAGTAGACTACTAACGGTGACTGCAGTTTTTTGAGACTATGAAAGTGAGGGTTCTCCCATCCTAGGTTATTTCTTTGTTTACTTACTCCTAAATTGTAGGACAGCCTATGAGGCTCTACCACTATAGCCTCGAATATTTCTATTTGCTCTTGTGATAAGCCCTGTGTGGGTTTTTTGTTTCCGTACATATTTTGATTGTTTGAAATTTGATCTATTATTTGTTATTTTTTATCTGATTTGTACACCCCTGTGAGGGTCTCCCACTCTAAGCTATTGCTTTGTTTAACTTGCCACTAAGATTGTTGGAAACCCTGTGAGGGTCTACCAATTTGGCGTTATATTTCTTATTTGTGGTTGGGATAAGATCCTGTGTGGGTTTCTCTATTTTTGAATCGTATTCTAATCTGCATTTGGAATCTGTCTGCTATCCGTTATCTAATTTAAATACCTCTGTGAGGGTTATTTTTGATATCGATTCCATTTTCTATTGGTTCTAGCGCCCAGAACTTCTGTCTATGATCTGTTATTCTAATATCTATCTACCTCATATCTGTCTATCTGTATTGTATCGATTGCCTTGTCGGCTTAATTGTTATCAGTTTTGTGTTTATTGGCCATGCTGGCTTAGCTGTTTTCTATTTATTGTCTTCTATTGCCTTGACGGCATATTGTTTTGTTCTGATTTGTTGCTTTGAAATCGGCAGTGCGCTAGGGATTTCCCCCTGGGCATCTTTACAAGTAGTTATTCTATTATCTGTATGGTGATATGTGGGCTGAGTGCCAATCTTATACGGAATGCTGGGATACATGTGACACGCCTTGTAGTCCGCCTGGGTATCTATGATACACCAAGTGGTATGCTAAGCAGCTCGCTTAGGTATTTGCAGTGCGCCATACAGTCCATATGGGCACATCAATTGTTTGCCAAGCTGTCACACTTTGGGATTATTTGTTCAATTGGTATAAGGAGATTCCGATATGCAGGTTTGTTCTGATTTGTTAGACTGCATATTATATTTGGGTTTGTTCTATTCTGATCGTATTTTGATTGTTTTGTTTACTCTTGGAGCAATAAGGACGGTGTAGTTATTAGTCTATATCTTGTTGTTGTATGTGCCAAATGAGCCATCTGTATTTCCTCCTGACTGTGATCGATTGAGATGCTCTATACCTCTCGAGCAAAATTGGTTGAGACGATCCTGAGCCGTTCGAGCCAACAATTACAACCCCGACTTAGTACCTATTAGACGTCTTGAATTTGATATCGTTTGTTCTTGGACTTGTCATTGTTTGCATACCAAACTTGTTATTGATTGTTCTTGCTTGTTCTTGATGCGTCTCTATTTTGAACATAAATTAACGATTCGTTGGGTGGATTTTCCCCTACAGATCCCCATTATTTCTTGATAAGAATATCCCTCACAAGTCCTTTGGACTTACCCCGTGTACTATTCATGTTTCTCAAACAGGATAAACTAGAGAAAGTGGATCTTTAGCTTGGGCTAAAGACGGGATACAATCTTTAATTGAATAGATGCTTATGTGTAAGTTTAAGATGTCTTGAATGCTAAGTTTGGAATCGAGATGTTGTAATATGTCAACTATTAGCTAGGATCTAAAACTTGTATAATTTTGTTAGGTATTCAGGGGTTGAACCATAATGTGTATATTGTGTTTTATTTTGATCGATAGCTTGATTTTTTTGCTACTTTTGGTTAATTAAGTTTGAAAAGTTTGTTATGGGCCTATTAAGGATATTATGAATCGTATTTTACGTTTGAACTGGAGTGGTGCCTCAACTTGGGTACTATCCCAGGAAGAAGCGCTACATATACCTTTAGCTACACTGCTATAAATGACACTTTTAAAAAATATCATTAAATATAAAATTATCACTATAATACTATTTAAGTTGCACTTTTTAAGGCCACTAAATGCAAATTTTCTTATAGTGCATTGCCGAAGACCAAAACTCATAACCAAGCACACCAATCTATTCTTTGAGCTGAGCTCTACCAACCAACTGCTAAGAAATCTACTCTTGTTGTCAATGAGGTCACACCACCAAGCTCCACTATGATAGTGGCTTTGGACTCAATTTTCGGCTGCTGTACTGGTATGTTTTGCAAAAAACAAGTATGGTTGTGTTCACCTTGAAAAGGGGAAGAAAATGGTACCAAGTATGCCAGGGTTTTGTCGTTGGAAAGAGGTCGCCGGGGACGAGAAGAACACAGTTGCATAGAGGGGAAAATGAGAAAATTAGGGTTGATATTGCTATATATAATTGTACTTTCAAAAATTAGATTTTGATCCCCACAACTTTCCTCCAGCCTGCAATTGAGTCCTCCAAAGTTCTAATTCAATCCCTAGATTAAGTAAGTGCATAACATTGACTCCTTTGACCAATAATATTCTTGTTTTGACCCACAAAATTTTCAAAGATTGTTCAATTAGGTTTCCTTGAATTGCAAATTGACCCAAAGCGTTTTTTTTAAATAAATAATAGATTAAAATTTCACAAAAAATATAATGGTAAATAAATTCCACCAATCTTCAAATTTCTAGGGGTGTTACAAACATTGACCAAGTTTGACATTTTTATGGGTAAAATTGTCAATTTATAGTTTTGTGTTCCACTTTAGTCCTGATCTAAAATTTTGTGTCCCAATTTAGTCTCTATGTTACTTTTTTCTTTTTTTTTTTCTTTTTTATAAAAATACATACATGTGTATGTATATATATTTGTGTATAATATATGTGTATATATAATTGATATTAATATTAGTCGTATACTCATATTATTATTTATATTTAATAATATATTAAAGATATATTAGTATCAGTTGTGATACTATTATAATTAATAATATTAATTATATGATTAGTAATATACTGATAATAATAAAGATTATATTATAATAATTTTAATTATATTCATAATATGTAGTATTAATAATATTATAAATATTATTAATATAATAATCTATTATTATAATATTACTAATAAAAATACGTGCATACTAATAAATATTAAATTAATTTTATTATTATTAATATAATTAATCATAAAAATAATAAAACTAAATTAACAATGATAATAATAATATTATTATGATAATAAAATTATCTCATATTGTTAGTATTATATTATGAAACTTAGATAAAGACAATATTGGTTCATAAAGAACGTAAGTTAGAAACAATCACATGTGTTTATATTATTTTCTCTTTTTCTTAGAGATAAGTGAAAAACATAATTTTTTTGTTTTCATGATCAACATTCTAGCAAATCAAAATTAGTCACACCATAATTGTATCACTTTCTTTTTTAATTTTTTTTTTGATTTAGGTAAAAGCCAAATAGTGATATTTGAACACATTCTTCCATATATAAATTAATTTTGTTTTGTATAAGTTCTACATTTTTTATAAATAATTTAACAATGTGCTCACCTTTCATTTGAGTTGTTTATCTATTTGTTTCGCAGGTTTTGATATTATCAATATTATTCATTATTTTTCATATTTTGAAGTATTATTTAATGTATTTTTTGTTTAAGTTATTTTAAATTTATTGAATTGTTATTTGTTACGCAACAACATAAGTATTTATGTTTTGTACATTGTGTTTTTATAAATATGATGATTTAATATGTATGTGTGATGCCTCACAATTTTATTTTGTATTTAATCGATTACTTTACTTTATTTTATTTTATTAATTATTTAAATTAAAAAAATTTAATGTCTTAGAAATTATTTCATATTTAATTAATTATTTTATCTTATATTATTTTTACTTTTAAGTATTATTTATAGCTATATATATAATATATCTAGCAATAAATTATCACTTGATCAAACGGTTCATATATATATATATAACATTTCAAATTTTAGAAGAATGGATGATAATTTTAGTTGAATTAATATTATAAGATTATTAGAAATTAACAATTGAGATCTTAGGAATTAATAATAAAGATATTAAAATTATTATAAAATTATCATAATCCTAAAAGACTATAATTAGAATTTTAGTTGAAATAAACTACTTATCTTATACATATAATCCTTATAATTTAAAACCCGAGACCTATCCTTCAATAAAAGAAACAGAAAATCGGCTGTGGCAAACTAACAAGAAACGTATCTCCCTCTATGAAAATCTCCTCTTGAAAAGCATCAAAACCCTTGAAAACTACGTGATTATACAACAAAAAGAACTGTTCTGAATCATGCTTAGGCTCATCTGTTCCCCTTCCAAATCGAAATCATCAAAATCCTTCATATCTTACTCAATTGCACTTCGTTTTCCAACTCTTCACCATCTTTCTGACAGCGCTTCTTATACGCAGTCGAGTGTAAAATATGTTCACTCATCTAGTCATTCTACAATTTCAGCAAAGGCTGCAGCTTTAAGTCAAGACAGAAATCGATTTTCCTCATCCGGGTTCCCAGGAACTGCAAAAATTGCAGATTTTGGTCGGAATTGAAGTGGATTTTGGGAGGGCTCAAGGTTTGATTGGTGGAGTGAGATGTCTTAGTAGTGAATCAGTGAGCAAAGAGTTTTTGATTTATGATGTGGTGATTGTTGGGGCAGGGCACGCTGGGTTATCAGCAGCTATAAGATTGAAGCAACTGTACACAGAGAAGGATGCTGACTTGTCAGAGAGTGTAGTGGAGAAAGGAGCTGAAGTAGGTGCTCATATACTATCGGGGAATGTTTTTAAACCTCGATCATTGGATGAACTTCTGCCAATTTGGAAACAGGAAGAGGCACCCATCCACATTCCTTTCTTCTGATAAGTTTTGGCTACTTTCTAAGACTCGTGCTTCCGCCTTCCATCTCCGTTCAATAACAGAGGAAATTATGTCATAAGTTTGAGTTGGTACGATTGTTGGCACTGAAGGCTAAAAAATTAGGAGTCGAGATATACCTGGGCTTTGCAGCTAGTGAGATACTATACGACACGACTGACGAGATAATTGGCATTGCAACCAATGATAAGGGAACGGCTAAAGATGGCTCTAAGAAAGACAATTTTCAACCTGGTGTTGAACTGAAGGGACGAGTGACTCTTTTTGCGTCGAGGATCTCTATCACAGAAAATAATCAGAAAATTTAACTTGCGAGAGAAAGGGCAAGGACAATATCATACTTATGCTTTAGGAATTAAAGAGGTGGTCGAAGTTTAGTTGGGTTACTAAAGTTGAGAAACTTTTTGAAGGAGATGGTGGATGATGGAATTCAACCCGATTGTGTTACTATAGTTATGTTATTCAGGGATTTGGCATAGCTGGTTGAGTTGATGTTGCTATTTAGATTTTTAGGTACTTGGAGGAGAAGGGAAGTCCATTAAATGCTGAGGTTTACAATGTCATGATTTTTAATTGTATTGCTATTGATGATATTGATGCGGCCCTCAAACACTAGGAGGGGATGCTGAGTAATTGTTTACAGCCAAGCATGGATACTGACACCCGACTTATATTGTATTATCTTAAAAGTAGAAGAGTTGCAGCTAACAGAAACACGAACTACTAAGTTCTAGGTGAAGAAAATGAATGAACTTGCAAGGACGCCACAAGTATCGTGTTTGTAATGTTCACTCAACAATTGAATTGATTGGCACTCAAATAGGATTGACTTCTAAGATCGATTCTGAAGGTGAGTGCTTGAATATATAAATATTATATATTTAAGTTGTTAGTCTAGAAAACTATTTATTAAAATTCTTGATTTGTTACTATTTGACTGTTTAATGTTTCCATTTATTTATTTCTCAATTATTTTCATTGTATAAATTCTAAAATATTTTAATATACAAATTATGTTAAATTCATGAACTCATATTGCACACACTTGGCATTCACTAAGTCAATTGCTCACACTCTTTTCTTTTCTTTTTTTTAACTTCTTTCTAGTAGACCTAGATCCTAATTCTAGTGAGAAGGTGGATCTTGCGTATGATAAAAATCAAGATTGAAGTCTTAGTTTAGATTTTTTGCAATAGAATACTATATTTCTCCTAAGCTTATTTTTGCTATTTTATTTATTATGGATTTTGTTTGTTTTAGTTGAGGTTAGGTAATGGTACTTTGAGTTTTGTATTATAAGACTAGCTTTGGATTTGTTTGGGTTCTTGTCTAACTTTAAAATGTGGGATTGTTAATATTGTATATTTGGTACTGAGTTTCATGCCTTAAGACTAGATAGCAGGGTTTGATTTTTGGGGCATGACAGTATGAATAAATATTAATATATTTATGATTGAATAAAAAAATCTACAATTTATACTATTTATCAAATTTAAAATATACATCAAGAATTAATTTTAATTTTATGTTAAATTAAAATAACACATAAATTATATTTTTCATCATAATTAATTTGATTATTTTGTAGCACTTAGTACATACTAGTACTAATTGAAACAGAGAATTTGTTTTGCCAAATAAATTATCAAATATCTATATGATTAGCAAATAACGGAGACATACTATTATAGGCAATTTTTCCAAAGATCACATTGGCAGCATCTGTTGGATGGAATCCATCCCAATACATATACTCATCTCTATTGTTACACGGGACACTTTCTTGAATACAGAGCCCAGTACTGTTTCTCTGACAACATGAATCATTCACATTCTTAAAATAACCTGCAAATTATCAGGATGATCGAATAATGACATGTTTATAGAATGTTAACTTTTACTATGAGATTAATTTAGTTCTAGATGTACCATAAGAAGCGGCGGTTCTATCTCTTGTGTACAAAAATTTTGCATCAAGGAGCTGATCATTTAGATCGTTGATTAGAAGCTTTAGATTTTCGTTGAAAATTCGAGCAGCATTGTCACCAATTTCTGGGGAGCCATAGGTTTCTCGTAGCTGCAAAAGAGAGCCTAATTTATGGAGTTCATTCACGGCTACTTTTCTTGCGCCACTATCATATAGTCTCTGTGATAACAAAAGGAGAGAACTAAAATTTTAGCTTTAGAGAAGAAAGACAGAGAACTACATATTGAATTTTAGAAAAAGAAAATCTCACTCGAAGCTGTTTTGAATATTGAGCAATGACAATTTCAGCAAATTGTTGCGGGGTGTATTGGGTGCTTGAGGAGTATAATTGGGGGAAATAATCGTAGACGTAATCATTGCTGCACATGTCAACAAAATAAATGCATGTCCTCAAGTATTCTTTTGCTGCACGCTCATCTCCTAATAATTCAGTAATGAGAGAAACTATGACTTCATGATTTGATAATTGCTCGTTGAAGCTGATTATATCACCCTTCAAAAACAAACAGTAAAATGTTGACATTTTACATGGCATGAGTTTATTTATAAAAGTATATACATTTTCATATCATTGCTATTTGTTTGAGGTAATTGGAGTTTATTAGGTGATTTAACTGATAAAATTTATTGTGACTAAAATTTTGTTTAAAAGTTTTAACCTAATCAAGGCATATTGAGTCGGGCTTTATTTTTTATAAAAATAAATAAATAAATAAAGCTGGTTGAGCTTTAAATTTGAAAATTTTCTTGATCCCAATTGTATCTCTAGCAACTTGGTTCATTTTATATGCCAATCATTTGGTTATACATGATGTCATTGTATTTTCATACAATAATTGAATTTTTTGTGTGTGTGCATGTGTTAGAAGAGAGTAAGGTTAATCATTGGGGGAGAGAGAGAGAGAGAGATTGTACAAGTTGGCGGCGTCCAGTTTCATCAAAAATTCCAGCTCCACCAGATGCATAGTTTACTCCCCTTAGAATGTCTTGATTTGTAATATTAGCAAATGGTGGAATGTACTTATCAAAACCAAACATTTCAGCTGTAAAGAAAAAGAATCAAAAAAGAAAATAATAATAATAATAATAATAATAATTGACCAAAAAAAGAGGAGCATAATAATATGTAAACTGGGTCTACCAAGAACATCTACAAGAATTCGACTATTACTGCATCTGCCAGTTGGACCTTCAGAAAAATCAATACCATATGGCAAGTAATTAGCTTTTGCGATGGTTGGACGATTTATGTTGTTCCCATCGTCCGACAATGAATCCCCGAAAATAAAGAAGCATGGGATTTGTGGTTCAGCAACAACTATAATTTGTGAAGCTAGAAGAGTTAGCAGAGAAAATAAGCACAAATTAAGCTTAGAGTCATCCATTTTTGTTGAGCTGTAGTGTGGAGCAAATTGGAGCGGGCCACATAAATAGGATAAGGCTAGGGCCACTATCGGCATTTTAAAGGAAAAAATGAATTTCACGTGGGAGTGGAAAATGGAAATAAAAAGACCACATGCCCCCACCCCCCTCCCCCACCAACTATCTAAAGGGTAGGGTCACTATCGGGTTTTTAAAGGAAATAATGAATTTCACGTGGGAGTGGAAAATGGAAATAAAAGATTACATGCCCTTGGCCCCACCAATGGTCTAACGTCTCGTTCGCCAAGCACAAATTAAGCTTAGAGTCGTCTATTTTTAACACAAATTATTATGTTATTTTAATATTTGATTAACTTTACTAGGAATTGCTTTTCCTATACTATAATTGAAATTTAATTATGAATTGCTTTTTCTATATTATAATTGAAAAGGTTTTTTTAAGTTACAAAAAAAATTGACATCAAATTTAGAATTAAAATAATCAAAACATATTAAGAACTATATAAATACAATGAAATAAAGGCCAATTCATCAGAACATTTAATTCAATAAGTTAAATGTTACACTGATTAATTGTTTTGGGGTGGAATTGGAAGTTATTATGGGTGGCAAATGAGTAGATTAAGTTTAAGTTGGCTTATACTTATGCGATTTAGGTTTAAAATAGAACTAGCTTTTAATCTGTACATTACATCGGACAATAATTTTAAGGGTAAATTATGACTACCATTCCTGAAGTTTGGCATAACTACGAAAAGGTCCTCACTTTTTTAAAAGTTATAAACCCCCCCTAAATTGACAAATCTTTAACAGGTGGACCGACAATGTAAAAAATCAAAAATACCCCTGATAGAAAAATAATTAAAAAGAAATATTAAAAATTGGTTTGATGGCTAAAGTCCTAAATGCCCCTTTATGTGTTCTAATATCTTCAAATTTTGAATTATTTAAAATAGTATATATTTAAAATAATTTACGTTTATAACTAAATTTATCAAATAATATTAAGCAATAAAATATTTATTATTTGAGTTACATATTAAACAACATTACAGTAATAGCCATATCTAAAATAATTTAGTTAAATTTAATTAAATTACTTATTAAAATAGAAATCATATTTAAAGTAAAGATATTTATCATTTAGTCAAATAATAAATATATCTAAAATAATTAATAAAATTTAGTTAAATTTATTAATTAATAACAATAATAAATCAAATTAAAAACTATATTAATTAGGAATAAATAATTAAAAAAATTAAATATGCATAATTTTAACTAAATTATTTTATTAATTAAAAAGATAAATTTTTTAAATTATATTATATTATTTATTAAAATAATAATCATATATAAATTAAGGGTATTTAAAATAATTAAAATATTTATTCAGATAATAAATCTATCTAAAATAACAATAAATAAGTAAAAAAATTATAAATTGACAAAAACAATAAATAAAAAATTAAAAATATATTAATTAAGAATAAATAAGTAAAAGGCTAATATATATGTATTTTTAACCTATATTATTTATTAATTAAAAAAGATAATTTTTTTAAATTTAATTATACTATTTATAAAAATAGTAATCATATCTAAATTAAAAAATATTTAAAATATTTATTCAAATAATAAATCTCTCTAAAATAAATTTACTTAAATTTATTAATTAATTCAAAACACAATAAATAAAAAATTAAATATATATCTTAATTAAAATATTTATTAATTAAAAAAATAATTTTTTTTTAAAAATAAAACCCTACCCCACATTCCCTTTGGCCATAATCGATGCCCCCTTTCCCTCCTTCTTCCACTTGGCTGCAATGGGTAGCAAGCAACCATTTGTTGCCACTACTACAACCTGCTGCTGCCATTGCAGCAACAAGTCATGAGCGATGTTGCTACCACCATGGCAACAGCAACACCACGGCAACCGCTATTAGATCTGGTGGGGATGGGTGGTGAAGGTGCTTTGGTTGGGGGGGGGGGTTGGTATATATATATATGTATATATATTTCTTTTTAATGCAATATATACATATCATATAATATCATTTTATATATGTATGTATATGTATTTAAATATTATACATGTTTTTTAATATATATTTTTTTATTAAGATTTATATCATTTTTGTAATTTGATTAAAGTTTTAGGGCATTTTATACTTTTATATAATCAGTTCAACAACCAAATTCCCTGAAGGTATTTATGAAATTTCACATGCCATTTTTAATGAAAATTTGAAAAACCCTAACGTCGGTTAATGGCTAGACCAAATTGTTAGATGACAACAAATATCAAGGGGGTTTGTAATTTTTAGAAAAGTGAGAACTTTATCATAATTACACCAAACCTTAGAGTTGGTTAGGTGTAACAGTCTTTACAGTCTTTCAGATAACATCTTTCAAATAACAGTCTTGATTAGGTGTAAACTTACAACCATAACACCTGATCTATTATAAATAACTTCCAACTAAAACATGATCCTCTACCTTTCACTTTGACCTGCTTGGACAAAATAAAGATAATGAGGAGGATGAGTATTAAGGACTCAATGAGGGAAACACACAACAGAAATAATTGAACTGCAACAACAAATAACAAAACCTTTTGATAACAATTTAGATGATCAAATTGTGATTAATAGGAATTAGATTTAAACTCATAAGAACATGAAACATGCAAATATTTAGCAGGCCTATTGGCATTTTTTTCTTATTGCTCCTCGATCGATACAGGATGATAATCAATAACATTTAACTTGAACATGCAAACATTGAAATTGCTAATACTGTCATTGGTATAGCATAAACAAGATTTTCTTATTACTCTGTTACTCAAGCACTTAGCTCAGAATGTAACAACTTGTTGTGTGACATGGTCAACCGCATGCTAGATCCCGCCACTCATAGTTCGCTACCTCCAGGTACTTATAAGTCAAGATTGTAAATGGGTACTAGCTGAAAGATCTGTCACCATCGGTCTATTTCGCCTGACCGACTTTCTGGACCTAGCCCTGGGCCCATTACCCCCCATGGCATCCCTCCAGGTGATATCTACCCATGGCGTCCCATGGGTTAGTATTATGTAATGCCAACAGATAATAATTCGATTTCAAGCAATAACATGATTATTATTCAACAACAGCCAGCAAGGCCTATTTTAATAATAAGATACATAAACAATTAGGAGAACTATTAACACAATTAGATCTACCAGACCATGTCAATATCATTTTTACAATCATTAAGATCAAGGGGTGAGCTGACAAGGTTGTGGTATAAGGGATAGAAATCTGACAATTGTGAAAAAAGTCCTGGGCACCAGAATAGACAAAACAAGATCAATATCACAAATAACCCTCATAGAGGTGTTCAAATTAGATATCAAATAATAAGATGAAATCAATATCAAGTAATAACCCTCGTAGGGGTGCTCAATTCATATAATAGATAACAATTCAAATTTTGAAGCACATTTCAGATTTCAAACAATCATAGTATGGTATAGATAAAGGGGCTTATCACAAATAACGGTTAGTGAGAAAAAGTTGCTAGATTGGTGGACCCTCACCTTAATAACGCCAGCAATGAAGTTAAACTCTACTAATCCTCAAGGTCTAATCCTCTGTCACCTATTCAAAAGAGTAACATTTCACCAAAATCCTTGTTCAACCCTAACAATCGCTAACATTCATAATCATACTAATAACAGTCTAATTTGAGTAACTATCCGACTAATAGGTTGGTTAGGGTTTCATTCAATATTACTACCCTAAACATGCTATTTGTATTGGATATGTAAATGTGTATGGAGTTGCCAAAATAATACAATGGAACCTTAATTTATACATATAATTCTATATTATAGCAATCCAATTATCAACAAATCCAACTTTACATTGCTTAAGTCATGGTTACATAAAATTAAGGTTTTCTCCACTTAATATGCTATATAACCTATAATTTACATGAAATAATACCATTTTAGATTCATTAGGCTTATTTAATCGATCAAGTGTGTTATGTTTTTATGCATGGGTGTTCTGATAGATCGATTCTATCATTATTTTCGATAATACAAGGTTTTACAAGGATGAAAATGTGCATACATATACATGCAATTACATATACAATCAACATCATTCTTATACCAATTTTTTACAAACAATGTGGAATTTTGATGACTAGATCGCATGCATGAGTTCACCATGATGAGATGGTGATTCTACCCGCTCGCTGCCACTACTAAAAAACTTAACCACCATAACTAGAAAATGCTCCTTAGCTCATAGAACTCAACCCCCAAGTCAATTTATGGATTCTCCTTCGAATTGGACTTCAATTTTGCTCAAAATCAAAGACCACCACAAAGCTTCGCCATGCTGATTTTCTCTAATTACTCTATCACCAATGGTCATTTTCCAGAATGAAAGGTGCTAGCGCACTCCTGAAGTCGAGAGTTTCAAAACCCAGCCCCTAGTCTCATCAAATGGTCGTTGGAGACCTACTCCATCAAGCTCTGCCACTATTAACTTTTCGGTCAGCTTTTCCCGTCGCGATTTTGGCCAGCTTTGCCAACATGTAGGGTTTCCATAATCCTGAAGTTGAGAGGAAGATGTTGGACAGATTTGTTTTGGGTTTAGGAGTGTGGTCGGAGGTGATCGCTGTAGTGAGAGGAAGGTGGCTTTTAGTAAGGAAGAAAGGAAAAATGGGGGCTGAATTGAAAATCCATCTATTTATAGAAATAATTTTTCTTTGATTACAAATCAACCCCAAAGGTTTTTGCTGACCCTCAATTAAGTCCAACCAATTTTTAATATATTTAAATTAATAACCAATTTGCAATAATCCTGACATTAGGCCCACAACTAATAAAATTTAAACATTAGCCCCTCCTAATTTAAATAATGATACGATTAAGTCTTCTAAATTCACATTTTAACTCACAATACTTTTAAAAATTTTACAAAAATTAAGTAAATTCTTAGAAAATAATATTTAAATAAATATCAAAATAATACATTTTTAGGGGTGTTACATATATAATATTAATTATAATTATATACTTATATTTTGTTATAAATCATACAAATAATACAAATATTAAAAAAAAATTCCATACATAAATTAATATATGCATATTAATTCCATATATAAATTAACTTATTAAATGCGACATAGACTAATATATGTATACACATTAATTCTATACATAAATTAATGCAATATATATACATAGAGATGAAGATAAATACAAAAACTAGTATAGAAGATCACATATGTAACAATCCTAAAATTCAATATTTTGAAAAAAGATAAGGATTTAAAAATTAGGATATTGATTGATCAAATTTTAGGGCTCAAAAAAAAAATAAATAAAAAGGTTTAACTGCAAGGGAATGAAAAGTTTTAAGGCTGAATCACAATTTTAGAAGACTTGATTGGATCACTTTTATAAATTTTGTGGGTTTGCACAGAAGTATTATTGGCCAACGGGATCAATGTGAGGCAATAAATAGTTCAGGGGCTAAATTAAAGATGTCTACTTTTCAGGAGGACTCAATTGAAAGCTAGGGTAAAGTATTGGGGGTCAATTCAGAATTTTCAAAAGATGATTTATATATAACAATTCCGCCCCCCCCC
>JACGDI010001582.1:66206-90376 GCA_014898725.1 Jacaranda copaia
CATGCAGACAAAAATGTTATATGCTAAAAAGATTATGTCTTAATCTCATTTTTTTGATTAGGTTTAATAATTTATGATCCGTATGCTAGCTCGAAGATTTATAAAATAAATAAGGTACTTAATTGCATCACAACAATGTTGCAAGGATTGAATATAAGCCTCACATATTTTACTATCACAATAGAGAAACTAGCTAGAATTATTCAAATGTCAAATAAATTTTAGGAGTTGTTCAGAGGTCATGAACTTCTAAAACAAAATTGAGTTTTGAATTGTATATTCTCCTTTACTTTATTTGTGTAAAATTAGGCAAAGAGTTTGAATCTACAAAGGATGAAGTTTATATCTTTAGAACACAAGACATTGTATATCATAATCTTCTATGACTAACTCCAAACGAAAATGGGCCTAGTATTCAATTTTATTTTGTCACAGCTGAATATTAGCTTTGGAATAGAATGTATTTAGTAGAAAATCAGACTTATGGTTAAAAGCAATTGTGAGGAAATTTACAAAATTAATTGAGATAAATTCATATTCAAAAATCTTTAGAAAGTTAATGAATTACCTTTCAATGAATGATATTCAACTTTATATCTTAAAAGGCATAAAATCAGATAAATGTGTTATAGCAATTAAGGTTTAGGTGAATAATCATGAAATATTAGTGGAATGAGATGTTGTTGTCCATGTACATTGAGGATATAAACATAGAAGAACATATTATTATCGACGTAATGGCCTATTACAATATCCATTTATTTTCTCAAGAGGTGATATAATAGGCCACATTATATCCAAGCTACTCCTTACATATAGTGCAATTATTGTGGGAGAAAAATAAGCATGTTTATAAAAACATAGCGTTTGAGAAGTATGCAGAAGAAGTTTTTTCCAACCATGTGCTATGTAATTTTATGAGTTTTTCGGGAATATGAATTTCCTCGTAATTTTTGTATGATGATAAGTTCAAACAGCTCTTGGCATGACATAACATGTTCTTCTTTTTATTCCGAGAAGGGAGTAACTGCTTCCAGTAAAAAATAAGTTCTGATAGCTGGAACAAAGTAGAAACGAACTTGAAATATCGCCAAGGACTTCTACGTGAATCGTTAGAGGGTGATAACACATTGTTTGCAATTGTTTGTGTTTGTTCGATGGTTTATCATGCAGTATTATATCTGTTTGATTTTATTGAACTGTGCAGAGACTCTTGATGATGCATTCAAATGGATGAAAAAAATTGACAAGTTTGAGGAGAAGCATTTCCGGCTGAGGCCAGAGTGTCGGGTCATTGATGAGTTGATGAATAGGCTGAAAACTGCTGAAGGCAAGCAAAAATTTCTTTTTCAGATGAAGTTGAATAAGGCATTGAAGATGGTGGAGTGGATAGACGCTTTTGATCCTAATGATCCGGCCAATTAGGGGTCATTCAGCATGAGCAGGTTGGATCTTCTGTTGATCTTTTGGAGCATGCTGCTGTGGAGAAAGAGCAACAATCTACACAAGGTGGAGGGAATGATGACGCATTAGAGTTTGATGATCTGAAAGAGAAGGACAATATATTGCTGGAAACGCTCAATGAATTAGATAAAAAGCTTGAGCAGAAACTGGCAGAGTTGAATCATACTTTTGGAAAGAAAGGCAAACTACTGGATGAGGAAATTAGAGATCTTGCCGAGGAGAGGAGCCCATTGATTGAGCAGAAAAGAAAGCCTCTCTACAGGAAAGTAAGTACATGATTTAATCATTCTTCTGCCTCGGCTATTCTTTAGTCATGTCTCATGATTCTCAATGCAATAATGAGTGCCTCATTATAAAGTTTTCACCAATTAAATCTGTGATTAGATCTTCATATTCGATTTGCAATGCTCGACACCCACCAATTTCTAAGTGGCCTATGACAGGATAGCGTAGAGTGGGTTTTTGTTATTTTTTTTACCATTTATCGAAGTCACACGCGGTAAGATATGCTTGCATGAGTAAACTACTGGTACTCTACTGATATTTACAGTTAATGACTGCATTTTTTGCTACTTCAATGAAAACTTAGTGGGAGACTTCATCAAATTTCTCATGATCTAAAAATTTGAAGTATTTATATATTCTGTTGTGAAGATTAGTCACTCTTCCTAGAGAAGGCGGGTGTAAATTTTTTGGGTCACCTCACTTCTCTTGAAAGCTGCAATTGTAGTGCTAGTAAATCTGCAACTGCATAAGTGTTAGAAGAGGTCAGTGTATGTATGATATATCTCCTTTTTCATGTCGCAACCTATATCATGTAAGTAAGACGTGACAATGTGAGCAGGAGCCTGAAAGTGTCTGAATTGAATTTATTTTGGATCCATTGCACTTTAAAATGTCTATAACAAATTCATACTTGTATATATAATTCTCAATCTACACAAGAATGAAAAGTGATCCATTAATTCCTAGGTTAAAAATTATAGTAACTTAAAATGATCCATTAATGCAAATTAAATATCGTATTCGAAGTCACATTAGACTAACCCCACTGTCAGAAGTAAACCAAATTGCCCAAGATGAATTGTTCACAGTACAGCAAGAGTCCACGCCATATAGTTCCTTGACTTTTTGTCAGAAAAATAAAGCGAATACCAAAAAAATAAAAATAAAAATGACAGAGTGAAAAGATTCGAAGGGTACCCTCAATGTCTATAAAGAGGTAAGGCGCTCATTTGCAATTTAGTCAGTGTGCCATCGGCAAGCAAGCATCCACTTGAAAATAATTATCATAGGCAATTTTTTCCTTTGTTTTGTTTAACTGTTGTCCTCTTTATCTCCATTGTCTTTCTCTACCAACTCTGTTTTCATAACTCTATCAGCCATCTCCACAGTTCAGTCTGAACCTTTCCGTTGTTAAGATCAGAGCACCCAATTTAAGTTTCTTACAAATATGGATGAAGATAATATGATAGTGCTCATTAGAGCAGAGTCCATCTGAAGTCTTTGGATTGCAATTTGAGTGCGACTGCCTGCTGTCGGTGACAAATTATATAAAATAGCTGACAAGGCAGTTTCGTTGTGTCAACAAAGAATATCAATGCAATTAAGGCCAATGTCACTTTTGTCTGTGTGTTACAACGCTTCTTTTTAGGAGCATACATCTTGTCGTGTTAAAATGGAAACTTATCCTTGGTCAGCAAGCTCTAATTTTCTTATTGCTGTTAGCTATTTCCTGACCACATTGGTGATTTGCAACCTCCATTGGAACCATAATATGATATTCTTCATGCCTCTCTTATTTCTCACCATTTCTCTTCTATTTCATGGGAAGTGTATCCCTACGCTGCCCAATTGATTTTTCAAACTCGGTCTGTCCTCAATGGAGTCAAGGTCTTGATGTGAAGCTTACTGATGTCTACGGGACCTGCAAGGTTACAAAGGTAATATAGCCTCTTTATTTACTCTTCATTGGTGAATCTTTTAAGAATTATGACTGATAAATGATACAGGGTGGACAAGTTGTGAAGTGCACGGCAATGCTAGCATGTGGAAACTATAATGTTGTTGTTGGATTTGCTAAAGCAAAGGGTCCTGCAATTGCTGTTGCCCTTCAAAAGGTATAAAGAGGATGTATGGTTATTTAACGATGAATTTAAGGTTTGATTTGCTGTAAGTTAGAATCAGTTAATCTCATACAAGTGTCAAGAACTCAAGTTGAAACATGTTGCTTCTAGATGAAGAGTGGAATTCCGCTTGTATATTCTAAAGTTTTGTTTGCTTGGCTTGATTAAGTGTGATACATAACTAATCAAACCTCTTTCAATATTTATTTCAATTGATAAAAAGTTCTTGATAAATCTTAGGCTCAACATTATTTATTGTTACTTTTGAAAAATGGATCGAGGGAGGCAATGCTTGATTAGGTGTGATAAGAATGACAAAGATCTAATAAGGCCTAATTTTGATGTTATTTTCAATTAAACCATGTTCTTAAAAATGGGGAAGAATGAAAAAGTTGTGAAAAACTTATTAAAAAATATAAAGGATATAATAGTAAATTTATATATTATATTTTAATTTATTTATATATTAATTATACCAATCAAAAATAAAATTAATTTTTTTTTTACATAAAATTAAAATATTCTATCCTAATGAGTTTAAAATATATTCATTTATTTATATATCACTTCTAATCATATCATTCCAAACAAATGAGCCCTAAAGGTATTTGTAATATTTAGCTTGAGTTCTAGTTAGGCATTTCAAATCTGTATCATTGTGTTAGCATATGTGTTTTCAATCCTTAAAGGTTTTAAATGCTACCAGATTATCTAGGCAAATGAGCAGTCTTTTTAATATATTAGGAATTCACTATATATTAATGATCTTTTGCCACAGGCATATGAGAGAAGTGCTTGCAGAATCTCCATTATGCAGAGCGGCATGAGGAGCATACAATTGCACATGCAATTCAGACATCTTATAAAAAGACCACGGTTCCAACAATTTTCAAGAGCAATCCATCCTTGTACCCATACAAAGACTAACTCTTTAGGGAAAGTAATTTCTTCTTCTTGTCGAAGAGAATTAGTAAGACAATTGGGATAGCGGAATGCCTGTCTAAGGGTTATCGGGAAGATAGGAAAATACTTAATAATAGATAGGCACACTAGAAAGGAAGCCCTGGGTGAAGAGAAGACTGTGTCCAGTCCCCATTGGGTAAGGAATTAAGAATTAAAACCTGGAGATGAACCAGTGAATGACTATATTAGATAGTATGCAGGATTGAACCACTTTTTAGGGTACAAAACTGATTCTCTTATAAAAGGGGTTTGTGAATAAGATGTCCTGCACTCGAGCTTAGAGTGAGAGTAACCCCGAAAAAGCGGACAATTTGCAGGGAATTCCTCACAAAGAGGAAAGCCTTAGCCTTATTTATAAAGTAGATGATTTTCCACCTAGAATAAATTAAATAGAATTGAATTAATAATCGACCCATCTTTGGTGATCTCTACCTTGAAAGACACCTTAGAAAAGATAATGGAAGTTTCATTGAATGAATGAAAATCATAATCTGAATAAGAGTATGATATTAGACGACTAGAGAAGAGATATGCAGGAAAGCCAGATCGGACTGACCAGTTGGAATGATTATGAAAGTTTCCGATAGTTAGACCATTTGAGAGCCTTGCAAGACTTTCAAGAGTTAACGACAGGAGAAAACAATTGAGAGATTTGATTACGATCATTAGAGATTCGAGTTAGCATACTCGATATCGCGTAAATTATAAGAAAATAATTTCTTTTTGGTTCTTTGGATTGACCTGAAATTTTGATCTACTACTAGGTATATCTTTGGCCAGCTTCTACTCAAAGAGGGATGAAGACAGGGAGAACTGTCCAAACAATTCTCAGTTTAGCTGGTTTCAAGAATGTGAAATCAAAGGTATAAAACTACACAAGCAATTAGTTTTTCTTTTCCTGCTATGTCCTGAAGTGAATGGTCTTGTAGGTTGTTGGTTCGAGGAATCCTTGTAACACGGCCAAGGCTCTTTTTAAGGCTATGAACACGATACATAAAGGATTGATTCACTCGACTCTCTCTGCTTTAATCTGTTCTCCATTTGACCATTGTTTCTTGTGGCTGTTTTTTGTTGTTTACAGATTGAAACTCCCAAAGATGTTCAATAGAAGTTTGGCCTTACTGTAGTTGAGTCATATTTGCTGTGATAGGTATGCTTTAGATCTGTACTTGGTATCTCTGTTTTTGCCTTTTCTTGTTTCCTTTTTTAATTTTTGCCTACCTGGCTGGTGGGTTAAAGAGGTAGACAATGTTGAATACAGTTCGTGCTGCACTTGGGAGGTGCCTGTTGGAGGTGCAAGGAAAGAGGAAAAACACAAACTTTATTTCTCCGTATTCTCCTCGGCTTTGCAGATACTTAAATTGATTTATTATGTCAGTTTATTTGATGTTTCCTTCCATGTTTTCTTGTAAGGGTATTTCTTCTTGAAACATGTTTTACTTGTAGATTTTTATTTTCTTACAAGGGAATTTCATTTTTTCTCTGCATTTCATGTCTACAAGGGAACATAAACATATTTGGAATGACCAATTTGTTCTGTGAACCGAACTAACATATTGCAGATATCTTATTTCACAGTTAAGAAATTATAAATGTGAGTGCAATGGAAGCAAAGATGCTAAAAAACACAGAAGTATTGCTTTGTTTTTCAATTGTGGAATCTGAAATGCTTTTAGTCAAGGTGCCAAGGAGCATCATCTAATGTGTTGGGATGTAATAAACTGGCCCTAGACAATCTTATTTGCGAAGTGAAGTAATTATCCTGAAGTGTTGTCACCATAAAGTTGCCCAAAATCCATCACGTAAAATTTCAGCTTGGAGCTGGATTTAGTTGATACACTTGTTTTTGATGCATCATTTACAGATCTTTCCAGGTTCATGTAGTACTTGACCTGGAGAAAATGTTAATTGTAGTCAGAATTTGTCCCATCCTTTGGGGACTTGAGCCTGTGGCTGTGCTATGCTTATGTAAAAATGCATCAGTATTTCTTCTAATTTTTATTGTTTAAGCTGACCACGAGGTTCATATTTGTTGTCAAATACCTGTGGTGTTTTTATTTGACGTACAATCTTAAACAGGATATGCAGTTGTCTTCGAATTGCATCCATTTCTTTGGAACAGCCACTCTTTTTATATGGTTTGAAGCCCAATTTTACCTGGGGAAAAAACTAGCCCTTTGACTTGTGAGCATATTAAAATATTTGAACTGTGTGAGCTTGTGTTAAAATAACATCAATATAAAATACAAAAATAAAACTACAGTTTGATGTTTGTGATGTATTATTGATACAATATCGTTTTATGAATATAGAATTCAAAATTGTGAAGTACACTTTTGCAAATTGGGCATTGTGAGTGTCAAGTTGCAAATTGAATGAAAAATTTATCTGGTGTTGATATGATATAAATTTCTTTGTTTATTATGAAACGTTAGAATTAATATTCCATATAAACCAAAATATTACATAATAAATTAGTAAATAAGTTTCATAATATACCTTCTTCTTCTTACAATCCTTAAATTAACCAAAAAAAGAAAGGAAAAAGAAAAAAGATATCTACAGAAATAATTGAGAGGCATTTAAGAAACGTGCAGACTGAGTACTCCTTCACCTCACGCTCTCACTGATCTTATTGCCCGTACCAAATTCACCGTGAAAATTTTTGTGGTAGAAAAAGTGGATTCCAATAAATGGGGACTAATGCAAAATCAATGACGAGCACAAGCATAGTTTGATCCATTTACTCCTCCAAACAGCCACTTACCCGACAGGACTTCCCTCCCCAGTTCACCTTCGGCATTCCAGGTGCCCGTTTGCTTTTTCGAATGAATTTGATGCTAGACACTCCATCGTACTCAAAAGTGTTTGAGTCGATATAATATCATAAACAGTTGCTTTTTTGAGAAAATTTGAGGTTGTCCACTTGCAGTGTCCAAAATGGGTTTGAGAATGATTTTATGATTTAAGTGCTGATATTCATGTTTAGACTTTAGATGATACTATGAAGTGAAACATAAAGATTATTATTTATGGTTCAACAACTTGCAACCTCATTTTGTTTCTACAAAAGGATAGCAAATGATGGGCGGCTTTTTTGATGATCGCAAATGCTACATTTTGCTGTTTCCTTTTTGTATCCACTGTGTTTTCAAATCAAATCTTCCGGTTTATATTCTCTTTTGTTTGTTGGATGAAATGCTAGTGTTGGATGAACCTTTTTTTTGATATCTTTTTAAGTTGTAGAAAAGTTCATCATCAATTCAAGGTCATTTCGTCAAATGGAATATTGTTACTGATATTTGAGCATGAGATTCCCAAAATATACCTGATCATTATTAAATTCTAATATTGCGTGTTATATTGTAGGACAAGGTCATCCTTTGACTTTATTGTCAAAGTTGACTACTATTCAGTATTGAGTATTGAGGGTCTTTTGTATGAGGACTTCATATGGTATGGTATGGTTGATTTTATAATTCAAACCATGATATTTTTAGACCAGATATGAAACATATTTGTTAATACGTTTGTTTAAGTAAATTAAATTAGGCCATGGTGACCAAAGGAAGAAAAAAAAAGGAAAAATTTTACTATTCGCTAGAAAGCCAACTTCAACAGCCAATTTGAGATGAGTGTGTTTATGTCGCTCATGTCCGAAGAAATGTATAATGTCGGAGGAAGGAGCTTGGAATGCAGATGGCGGGGGTCCTAGTATTTGAGATGCTTTTTCCCGTGATCCTGGTAAATATTAGTATTTATTTTCGAATCTGATAACATGATAAATGTAATTTGTATTAGAAATTGTATTTCGGGGTAATTTTCTAGGCAATATTTGTGATGGGAGCAATGCAGATGTTGCCGTGGACTAGTACACCGACACAAGTTGCGATGCTGTTTTTCAGTCTCCTCCCTGATGCACTTAATCTAATTCTTGGTAAGTTCGGAGTATATTTGGATTTAAGGAGTTCGGTGCTAGTAATTTAAAATCTCTAATAACAAATCCATTGCACTTGTTTGGATAATTTTCTTTTACTATGTATTTAAGCAATCTTTTTTAGCTATCTTTCCAATTATTATGATAGATTTCAAGCCAACACAATATTGGTATCATTAAAATTTTAGATGCAAGTCCTTCTTTCAAATCCCAATCGATGAATCCAAATAAAACCCTAAGGGTACTTCAAAGTTAGTCTGGTTGAGGATTCACGTCGAGCAATTCTGATTCTGGTGTTTCTTCGTGGATCATTTCCCTTGTATTGTTCTGGTTTGCTATTTTTGCTGCAGGAAGACATTGAGTTGATAGCCAAGTTGGGATTTAAAGCTTATCGATTTTCCATCTCAAGGAGTCGTATTTTTCCTGGTAAAATGTCTGGTCTGTGTCTTGCATAATTTTTCATCTGTGCATGACATCAAATTCTTGTTCTACTCTAGATTTCTGAATTTACTAGGAAGTATGGAAAACAGCTATAGAAGTCTGTAGGACAAAAGCCAGTGTATCTTGGTTGAGCAATTCTTAACTTTGGTTGTTTCTATAGCGTGATTATGATAGGAAAGTAACATTTCTTATCCCTGCTTGGACTTTAGGATTATAAATGAAGGAAATTAAAATGAATAACTAATGAAAAGAAAAGGGATGTATTGTTGTAACCATGGATGGCCACCTTGCCTTCATTGAATTATAGCTACTTTGGACTTCCGTTTCTGGGTGTCTGTATGAAGTTAGTAATCACGGAGAATCACAATTACTAATTATTTTTCTTTTCATTTTCTGTCTGAAAATTTTTTGTCTAATATATATATGATAACAAGGTTTTTGCATCTTGTGTCTCTTGTTCGCATTATTTTTAGCTCCATCATGATAACTCAATGATAAGTGGTACACCATGTCTGCAGATGGTTTGGGGACAAAAATTAATCTTCAAGGGATAAGACACCACAACAATGTCATCAATGCACTTATAGACAAAGCCACAAAGGCATGGTTCATGTTCTTTCTTTATTGTTATATTATATGCAATTTAACTAACTGTTAATGTGACTTTCAGATATTCAGCCTTATGTAACACTCTACCATTGGGATCTTCCTCTAAATCTTCTCGAGTCTATGGGAGGTTGGTTAAATGAACAAATTGTTTAAGTTTCTAGTTTTTGTGTTTGTTTTTCTTTTTCTTCCCCCCTCCCTGAAATTTTCTTGAATTAAAATGCAAAAAATGCATTATATTTGTTCATGTAATTAAATTCCTTTTTTTCTTGTATTATCAGATATGTAGATTTATGTTGTTCAACTTTTTCCTTTTTCTTCTTTTCACTATTGAAATATTACATTGCCATGGTCCATGGATATTGATATTATTTTTACTCATGGATATTAAAACTCTTCTCATCAACTCTCCACAGTGTGTAGTGCGATTTTTATTCTGTAGTTTGAAGAAAATTTGTCTCATACAAGTCTTAAATTTTCTCTGTGTATGTTCTTGTACAAAGGTTTGAACGTCCCGTGTGTCAGATTTCTTTGCTGCTTATTCCTCCTTTTTTTTGTTGGTTGCTTTTTTGCCTCTTTTGTTTTGCTTTTCAATTGGTAGTTCAGGGTTGCATGGTGTTGTGAGATTTGAAGGAAAGAATCTCGAAGGTTTCATAATTTTCCTCCATTTCCTGTTTCCATGGGTTATGGATTACTATAATATGTATGGCTACTAAGAATCCGAGTTCTTGTGTTGCCTAGTTGAACTCTGCTGTGCTTTGTGTAGGTCTAACTTCTTGCCTGCTCCCTCTAGTTTACTATATGTATTCCCTGTATGAGGTACTCTAAAATCTAAATTCAAATGATATATTGTTTTTAAAATTTCTTTTATCATACAGAAGCAGAATGCGTATTGTGGGAGCATCTGATGTAGCTTGTCAAAAAAAAAACAGAGAGAATAAGTGAATTTGCATTAACCTATTTTTCCGCAATAAAATTCTTGAAGTTGTGATTGTTAAACAATGTGGATTTATAGAGGGTCTGATATTCAGCCCAACGACCAACTCGTTATTGCTCTTCAGGTGATGTATTTGATCCTCAATATATTGAAACAACTCAAAGATTTCATGACAAACAGCAAATCCAGAATGCTCATAAGTGATTAGCTAGTGAAGTATGAAAAATGGTTTTAATATGTATCTAAGAAGGGTTGAAGATTGAAATGCAACGTTCCTGACCCAATAATTTAGCTTAATGCAAATTGATTGACTTCTCTATGTCAAATGATTTTGAAGTCCTTACATATTTTCAATCACGAAAAAGTGAATCCCTTCTTGTGTCTGTTGAAAATTAGATTAGTGTCAATTAGTTAGTCATATTTTTCTTTGTGTTGGAGAACATTTGGCAAAGTAGGGCTACATAGAGTTTCTGCCTTTGTACAAAGATCAAAACACTTTGTTGGAAATATGCAAAGGCACGATCATTGCTGAAGCTGTTTTTCTATGCAGGAGGGGTTATCAGGCCAAGGATGACACTTATACCACAAATCTATTGGGTGTAAATATATAATTTGAGAGAGAAATTGATAAATTGGAGGCTAAAATTTTATATTGCAATGTTTTTCAAAATTTATGCTGTACAACTTTGGATTTTTTGTTGGCTTAATCTCACTGCATAATCTCTCATACACACACAAAAAAGTATAACACACACCCACACACTTTAGCCAGTACATGAAAGTGCATGTGATATAGGAATTCAGGTGAGATACATAGCGAGGAGTACTACTATATATGATCTCCAACCTGAAAAACAAAACTAGTCATGTCCACTATGAAAGGCAATCACTTTGAGCTCCTAGGTTGGACACGAACTTGAATGGCATCATTTCCACAGTTTTCTTGTTGTTCCTCCCTTATTCTTTTAGCTGAGTCCAAAACAGGTTCATTCCACCCGTCAACCTCAATCAATTCAAGTGTCGAAATTTCTCCAATACCATCTGGAATCTCTCTTAGACCCCAACAATAATAAAGCACTCGGCACTTGAAGCTTGGGAAGTGGCTACTTTCAGTTATCCAGTGCTCGAAATATGATTCATCAATTAGCAGAAATTCCAGCTTACGAAATTCTCCTTCACAGGTTTCCCATTTGTTGCCAAAGCATGCGTTATTTCTCAGTTTCAGCACTTGAAGTGTAGGCAACCAACCAACAATCGACATATCCTTCCAGGGAAGTATCCGACCACTCAAGGTTAACTTTTTAAGCATCACTGGAAAAACAGGATTAAGCTTTTCGTTGTGAAATGGCAATTGCACCTCTAATTTTAGCTTTTCGAGTCCATGCAAACACAAAAGATTCTCAAGGTGGCTGTCATCATTATATTCCTCCCCAGAATAAAAGATTCCCAATCTCTTCAGGTTTGGAATCATTTTCAAGATCTCTTCACTGCATTTGAAATTTTTTACTCCCCAAAGTGTTTGCAGGTTTTCTAGGGGAAAAGTGGCAGCTCCTTGTGGAATATCAGGTAAGGGACCAATAAATTTTAGATGCCTTAACTGTCGCATCCTCCAAATTTCCAATGGCAGATGTACCAGGAGGTATCCAACTTCTTGCTGAATGAATAAAGTTTGAAGATTCTGAAGGTTTAATATGGACCAAGGAACAACAAAATTATTTCGACAGGTGAAAGCAAGGTACCTTAAATGGTGTAGCTCTAATACTGCATCAGGGAGTGCAACAATTCTGAAAATGTCAAATGTACTTATAGGTACCACATTCAACACCCTCAGCAATCTAAAATTTCCAAAAGTGCTCAGTGATTTTCCATTATGGTGGAAGCATAAAATAGTACGGATGGTTGAGCCATTCATGTCTTTAAGCGAGATCAGGCCAGAAGAAGTAATACTTACACGACGCTGATTTTTAATCTTTTCTAAAAGAACACTCCCCTCATACCTATTCATAACATTTAGATGAAACTTCTCTTCCTCGGCTTTTCTTATTCACAAATCCTGCACAAGATCATGAATGCTGCAACTTTTGATCTTGCCATTAGACTTCCTCTTAGTGACTGTTACAAGGCTTCTCTTCACAAGATTCTCCAAATATTCTTCTGCGTTGACCTCTTCAAGGCTTTTAGATCCATTTGGTTTCAAAAAACCCTCAGCTACCCATAATTTGATGAGTTCTGATACACGGATCTCATAATCTTCTGGAAAGGCTCCTACATATAGGAAGTATGATCTCAAATGATGAGGCAAGTAGTCGTAACTTAAAGATAGTATTTTTGCAAATTGCTCATCATTTGTAGTGCTGATGGCTAAATTTACATTTTCTGCAACATTTTTCCAAGAAGTTTGAGTCTTACTAACCGTGGATAGGACTCCTGCAATCACGACAATTGCAAGTGGCAGTCCTCTACAACTTCTTGCAATGGTCTTCCCAATGGTTTCCAATTCATGAGGATAATTTTCTTCTGGATACAGCTGCTGCTGAAGCAAATTCCAACTTTGATCAGCATCCATGAAATGCATCTCATGAAGAGGACCAGAAGAGTCTGGATAAGCAGCCACATTGGATAGCCTTGTGGTTAACATGATGCGACTTCCATTATGATCATCAGGAAATATCATCTTTATATCATCCCATGCCTTCGTACTCCACATATCATCCAATACTACAAGATACCTCCTACCCTTTAGATATTTGTATACAAGTTCCTCCACTGATTTATTTCTTTGTTCAGGTGCCACATCATTGAATGCTTTGATGGAAACCAGAAGGCTTGACATAATTCCTTGTGCACTATAATCTTGTGATATTGTAACCCAAGCACGAATTTGAAAGTGCTCCAAAGTTAATGGATCATCATAAGCATTTCTGGCAAGAGTAGTCTTGCCAATCCCTCCCATACCAAAGATTGGGATGACTTCACGTTTTGATGATTCTCCACAAAGCCGAGCTTTTATTGCCATCGAGTCTTCATTAAAACCAACCGTGGCAACTTTGTTGGTGGGTGCGATTCGCCTTGGTGTTGAAGTAGCAATAGAAGAATCACCATCTTCGGTTTTGGTGCTATTCTTGATCTCCATCACCTTTCCACTGATTGAATCAATTTCCTCTGTTACATTCTGTAACTTGTAATCCAGCGTTTGAAAATCATAATGAAGCGTAAGCTCCGTTTGATGCTGTGCAAACTTTTTGGTGTAATATGACCCAATTTCTTCCGACATAAAATGCTCAATGATATCTTCTGCTTCATTTTCTACATCCCTGATTCTTCCTTCCAAGCTGGTGGCTTTCTCTGGAAAATAATCAAGAAAAGCTCTCAAGAAGGTAATTATTTGTGGATAGAAATAAATTTTTGTTTATCATGAGGAGAAATTGAATATTGATCATAATTATGATCTTGTCGGATTTTATCTATGGTTTTTTCAAGTGAAACAAGAACTGCATAAGCCATCTCCGAAGGATGAAAAGGAAGAGGAAACAAAGCTAGCTTTAGAAACAAAATGAAGAAAGAAATTTAGAGACAACTGATTGATCAATATACCAAAATGGAACAGAAGGATTTGATGAGGTTTCTCATTTACACAGTTTCTTAGCATAATATAGTGATGTGGAATTGCTTGATCTATGGTGGGCCCAAAATAATTTAACACCAAATGGATCTATATATGAATAAAATATTATGGAAGCAGATCTCAAAGTATTAGTTGAATAACAAGCTGATTTGTTAATTACAAGCTTCGAAACCAACAATGAAGCATCTTCCTACGCAAAGTCAAAGGACTCAATATTAAGTATGAGGAGCTTTTGAATATATTTGAACTTTATATGGATCTGAGGCTTGAACGTGAAGTGAAAAAAAAAAAAAAAAAATACACCCTCACTATAAATTTGCCTATAGTGCCATGGAAATTCAGCTTTTGAAAACAAGAAGCCACCTACTTATATGAAAATTTATATGGATTAGGCCCAAGTGAACTTCGTATTAACAATTAAAATATGGTTTGAAAGAAAAAATCTCTATTTAAGGGGCTTCTTCCTATATCTATAAATTTTATCGGACCAAAAAATGATACATTGGAAGAATTAATGATTGGGTCTTTCAATATCAATAGTTCCTTTTTTTAATAATTAAATATCAATAGTTTAATTGTTTCACTTTTGTATCTTCCAAAAAGAAAAAAAATCTTTGAGATCAATTATTAATTTTCTGAATTTAAAAGAAAGTACTTGGCTTCTTTTAATAATTAAAGTGTAGCATGTGAATCTATCTGGGTTCGTGTAGTAGATTGAATTGAAACCCACACACACACACAATTATTTTTATTCTAATATCAAAATTACCATGTTCATCATTGACCTTTTGCTGCCTTTTATAATTAAATATCTTCAACTTGTCCCTTAGGCTGGCTTTTAGTACAAAACAAGTAGGGATACACCCATTCATAATACTTAATATTCTTATATGAAAGTCATAGTAAACTTACAAAGTTTTCTGATTAATAACTCAATAAAAAGTTGAGCAATGTGAAGTGGCTGTAGTTAACTTTAGAAAATCATACAAGAAACTTCCCGGAAAGATGATTGATTTATTAATTCTTCTCGCAACACAAAAAAATATGTCTGAAAGAGAAGACTTTATGCAAAGTTAGTCATTCTTAAATCTAAAGTTATTGTGGCTACCAACTAAAGCACATGCTAGCCAATAATGTTATAACTGTATTATACTAGAGTTTTCTACAGTAAACGTGTAATTTTCTGTCAGTTTTTCAGTAGTTATAAGAATTAAGAAATGATGTATCTCATATTTGAGCTTCACACTCAAACCAGAGTATCTCATTTTTTTTTTTTCAGTCTTTTTCTGTGAAAGATGTAAAGTTGTGTAAAATTGAAAAAGAAAAAGGAGCAGAGCAGCAGCTAGGGTGGCGGAGGTGCTGGTGGTGAAGCCAGTAAATTATGGCGATCGGTGGTAAAGAATGGAATTTGGGATCATCAATTCCAATTGGCTTTCATCTCCTATTTTGTTTTATGAGTACACGTCAAATCTACCTGATTCATGACCAAATTTTTTTATAAGAAATTAATGTTTAATACATTTGATATATATTTATTAAGGAAAAATTATAATTTTAGTTCTTAAACATAACCACTTATTCATTTTTAGTCCCTAAATAATCTCAAGTTATACTTTTGTCCTCAAATAGATAATGTTTTAACAATTTTCTTCCTTGCCATTACTTCTAGCGTCAAAACTATTGAAAATTGGTCATGTACTATGCACATGACCAGGAAAATTATAATTTTGGTCCTTGAACATATTTACTTATTCACTTTTCATCTCTAAATATTTTCAAGTTACATTTTTGGTCCTCAAACTACCATCTTTTAACGAATTCCATCCTTGCCGTTACTTGTGTCATTAAGTTGGCAAAAAGTGGCCATGTAACACACATCTATTGCAAGGAGAACAATAGATTTCTTAGGGTTCTTTCAGCTTCATTTGTTTACATCTTTACCATCTTTCGATACTTTGTTATAACATGCCAACATCTATCTGGAGACTGAAAAACTTAAAATATCGAGACTGACTAGTAAGTTATTATGGAAAAAAATTAATTCAATGACAATTAAAAAAGATAGTAATACAGAGAAGGCTATAAGTTGATAATAAGCTGAAACCCAACTCTTACAAATTGGTATAGAAATAACTTTTACTCAAGCAGACAATAAAGACGAATAAGAGAGAGACTGTATGTTGAAGACTTGTCCCTCTGGTAGAAATGGAGGATCGAATATCCAAATTCCAAGCTTGGTGAGAAATAGAGGGTTAATTTTGTTTGAAATTGGAAAATAAATGAAGTTACCTAGTTGTTTGAAGTTTTTTTCATGCAAGAGTGGGCATGTGCGTGTCACATGACCAGTTTTTGTTAGCTTTAACGGCACAAGAAATGGCAAGGATGGAGTTTGTTAAAAAAGAAATGATAGTTTGAGGACCAAAAATAGAACTTGAGATTATTTAGAAACGAAAAGCGAATAAATGCTATGTTCAAGGACCAAAATTATAATTTTTCCAATTATGTCCATAGCACATGACCAATTTTCATTAGTTTTGATGTCTGAAGTAACGACAAGGATGAAAATTGTTAAAAATTATCAATTTGAGGACAAAGGTGTAAATCGAGATTGTTTAAGGACTACAAGCAAATAAGTAGTTATGTTTGAGAACTAAAACTATAATTTTCCCATACAATTGAAATACAAGAGAAAATACCTTTTAAAATAAGGAATTTGTCTGAATAGAAGTGTGTGTAGGAAAGCCCGGGAGAGCATCCAGCTCATGCCAAAATTTTCAATTAAACATAAATTGAAGACGAAAAAAGAAAAGGTACCATCTCGAGATAAAAGCCTATTTGTTCATGGAATAGTCATATTAGTACTGATGAGGGTATGTGACTAGTCCCCAGCTTGAAGGACCATTCTGCCATCAAGAATTTGAAAAGTTTCTCAATAGGACAAAGTTCTACAATTAACTAGGAGTGTAAGATGAGTCAAGCCGACTCAATTATAGCTCAATTCAAATTTGAAAATTTTCAAGCTCAAATTTGAGTTTTAACATAAGCCAAGTACTAGTTCTACTTTAGTTGTTCGAAAGCTCACAAATCTTTTTACTATTTTGAAATATTTTTATATATTAATTAAATAATAAATATATATTAATAATTTATTTTTTTCTAATTTTAAATTTTTTTAATATATTATTAAGTAATTATAGTATATTGATAATTTAATATTTTATTTTAATTAAAAAATTTTGGTGAGCTGAGCTCGAGTTCTTTTTCCTTATTTTGAAATTGAGGTCAATCCCTTAAAAGTAGGCTAATCAAGCTCGAATTCAAAATACTAAACTCGAGCCTGCAAATTTTGTTGAGCTTGACTCATTTAAACCCTACCTACAATTCTACATCTTTTCTATTTAGGGTCCTAATCTAACCTACTACAATTCTACATCTTTTCTATTTGGGGTCCTAATCTAACCTAAACCAACTCGAGTTGAGACCCGGTAATATACACCATTGATGTCAATAAGATCTAACTGATTGATTAAATGAATTGTTCAACTTTTAGATTGAAGGGGTGTGTATTCTCTCTCCTGATCAGAAGAGCAATCACTTTCTTTACTTATACCCAAAACAAACTCGAAGGGCTTCATTCCTTGAACTCTTTTGTTCATCCTGCAAATGCTTGGGCAAGTCTAGGTGGAATTTCTCCAATAACCTCTGAAATCTCTCTTAGACCCCAACAATAATAAAGCATTAGGCACTTGAAACTTGGAAAGTGATTACTTTTAGTTATCCATTTTGGAGATTTGATTTGTAAATTAGCAGAAATTTCAACTGAGAAAATTCCTTCTTCCCTTGTTTCCCATTGTTGGCCTTTGAAAGCTTTATTTTTCAATTTAAGTGCTTCAAGATTAGACAACGAACCAACATCTATTGGGTTTATTGTGTGCATAAGCATTGTGAGAGTTTTAATGATGATAAGAACAATAGTAGAAATTTTTATTAAGTAAATAGATGCTGAAAATTGTAAGAAGAGAAATGGTTTTACTACAGAAAAATTTAGATTTGTTTTTACCTCAGCTTGTACTTACTTGATAGTTGCTTCTTATAAATTGTAGTTATTGCTTTTTTTAAAAAAGGTTAGTATTGGCCAACCTCAGGAAACTGTAATTAACCCTGAAATTTATACTTGTTTGTTAGTCATTGTGAATTTGTAAGCACAAACTGCATTTTATTGATGTAACTTGGCATGGAAAGTTCTCAATTGCATTTGAGATAAACAATCTCACATTATCTATACTATTATAAAAAGGATGGTATTTTTATGTCTACAATGAAAATTATGATACCAAATTTTAATATATCAACTTTACCCTTTTACTTATTCAATATTCAATAAAAATTTATATGTACAATAACTACCATATATTCAAAAACTTCAACTATTTACCTATTTTAATTAATTTTAATTTTTTCTTTAATTTGATAATGAATTATAAAAATTTTACTTTTAGTTAGTGCTATCTTCATAATTATGCAAATTATAGATATATTTTTGCGATGCACCTCAATTTTTAATATTATGAAAATGACAATATGTGTAAGTAATATGATTACTCAAAAATATTTTATGCGGGCAGAAACTGCGTAGAAATGATTGCTAGTATTATATGACTATCCTTTGTTGAGAAGAATTAGCCAATAGTTCAAGAATTATCTGGAGTTCATGAAGTGCGTAGAAGTGCTAGTTTTCTAAAATCATATGCCCATTTAAAAATAGATATATAATTGCTTGGGCATCGGGAATCACTATTTTGAAGATTTCATATTGAAAGAATTGCTTGACACTATGGTGAATTTCAGCTGACCAAAACCTTATTTTTTTTTTCCTTCCTTTAGAAATTTGATATTATAATTATATAGATAGAGCATGCATTGAATAGATATGAAAAGAGCAATTTGGGGGTAAAAATAGACGTTAGTTATTCAACTCTTAATAAACGAATGGCAGGACAGAAGTGTCTGCAGTGCTTAAATTGATAAGTTGCATCCAAAGTGTCTGCATTGCTTAACCATACGCAGTGAAAGCAGTGGTTGGTTACTCCACCATGTCTCTCTAATTGGCGGAATGATTAAGGTTTGAAGATTCTGAAGGTTAGATATGGATGAAGGAAGAACAAATAGTTCTCCACAGGTGAAAGCAAGATACCTGAAATGAAATAGTTCAAATAATTCATAAGGGAGCAAGACGAATTTTAAAAACATGCCATCTGCATCTAACATATCTAATACCGTCAGCAATCTTAAATTTCCTAAAGAGCATACTTGCACGATTGAAGCATATAACGGTGTGGATGGTTGAGCCATCAATGTTTTCAAAACAATCCATAACAGAATGAGCAACACTAACACATACGGCGCTGGTTATTTATGCTTTTTAGAGAGTTCTGGCTGACATACCTGTCCACAAGATTTAGAATAAACTTCTTTTCCTGTGCTTTTCTTATGCATAAGTATCGTACAAGATCATGGATGCTGCAACTTTTGATTTTGACATTTGACTTCCTCTCATTGACTAAAACAAGACTTCTCTTCACACGATCCTTCTAATACTCTTCTGCCCCCTCTTCAAAGCATTTAGATCCACTTGGTTTCAAGAAGCATTCTGTTACCTATAATTTGGTGAGTTTTGAGACAAGGATCTCATAATATTTTGGAAAGGTTCTCATATATAGGAAACATGATCTCAAATGATGAGGCAAGTGGTTGTAACTCAAAGATTGTATTGTTTTTTTAAATTGCTAAACATTTGCAATAATAGCTTCATTTACATTTTTTGTAATATTCTTCCATGAAGCTTTGGTCTTGCTGACTGTGGACAGGAGTCCAGCAATCATGACAATTGCAAGAGGCAGTCCTTGGCAGCCACTTACAATCATCTTTCCCATAGTTTCCAGTTCAGAGGACAAAACACCTTCTGAAGAAACAAATTCCAACTTTGATCAGCATCCATGAAATGCATCTCATGAAGAGGGCTAGAAGAGTCGGGATAAACAGCCACATCAAATAGCCTTGTGGTTAACATGATCCAACTTCCATTATGGTTATCAGGAAATATCATCTTTACATCATCCCATGCACTTGTACACCACATATCATCTATCATAATGAGATACCGCCTACCCTTTAATCTTTTGTACACAATTTCTCTCATTAATTCATTGCTATGTCTAGATCTTTCTGTACTCATGGAATTTAGGAGGCTTAAAAGAATTTCTTGTGCACTATAATATTGTGATATTGTGACCCAAGCACAAATATGGAATTGCTCCACAGTTAAGGGATCACCATAGGCATTTCTAGTAAGAATAGTCTTGCCAATACCTCCCATAACAAAAATTGGTATGACTTGGAGTTTTGGTGATTCTCCACAAAGACGAGTCTTTATTTCAATCAAGTCTTGGTCAAAACCAACCATGACATCTCTTTTGGTCGGTGCATGCCGTGATGATGATGCTGCAACAGAAGAATACGCACTGAGTTGCACAACTTTGGCTCAGGCGCTATTCTTGATATCCATCACCTCTCTGGCGACTGAATCAATTTCCTTCATTACTTTTTTCGACCTTTTAAAATCAGAATGAAGCCAATGCTTAACACTTCTAGGTCTTGCAGTCGATTTCAAGATATAATATTGCAGAGTTTGTTTCCACATAAAATGTTCAGTAATATCCTCTGCTTCGTTTGTTACATTCCTGATTCGTTCTTCCAAACTGTTGGCTTTCTCTGGAAATTCTTCAAGAAAATGCTTGAAGAAGACAATGTTCTCATGGGTAGATTTAAGTTGTTGTTTTCCATGAGGATAAATGGGATATTTATCATGATCATTCAGTATTTGATCTTTGGCTTGTGCAAGTGAAACAAGAGCAGCATAAGCCAACTCAAATCAAAATGAAGGAACAATAACAACAGCCGAAAGGGATAGATAGATAGCTTAGAAGAGAGAAAGAGAAAGGAGAGAAAGAAATGTAGAGTGAAAACTAATTGACCAGTATACCAACATGAATGAGAAGACTTTGCTAAGCTAAACAAAGGGGCAGAAAAAAGCAAATAACAGAAAAAAAAAAAAAAAAAAAAAAAAAAAAAAAAGAAGAAAGAACACATTAGAAACTTGCAATACTGGACAAATCCCTTTTGTATTGTATTGGAATTCCGTATGAAATATCCAAAGCAAGCAAATATCTGACAAATCAACTTTATTTTAATACTGGACAGAACTCTTTCGTAGGGCAGCTTTAACATAAAATAAGCAGGGTAGAATTATATTCATAAAGCCCCTACCTTGTAAGGATATAATACTTACTCTTATATAAAAGTCACCTTACGAAATTTGCTGATGAAAAATTCAATAAAAAATGTGAGCAATTTGAAGCAGTTGAAGTTTCGCTTTTAAAAAAAATCATAAAAGAAACTTCTTGGAAAGATAATTTATTAATTAATTCTTAATGGAACACATACTATATATTGAAAGAAAAGACTTTGTACAAAAGGAGAAGTCTCAAGGCATTGATCATTTTTATACATCTAGGAAAAGAAGAAATATTATTTTGAAATAAAAGTTGGTCACTAAGCCATTGTGACATATGCATGCATAACTAAAATATATATTTCTTTTCAAAATAAAATCAAATATAATTATATTTGCCAAAACGCAAATTACTGGATTTATACAGACTACAGACACAAATTTAGCTTATTTGACTCTGTGAAAGATGTAACATTGTATCAAAAAAGATATGAGGAAAAAATGAGCACAGTTTCGTAGACTGCAGCAGTGGAGGTGTTGTTGGGCAGCGAGGACTAGCTGTGTGTGGGAAAATAAAGAGCAATCAGCTGACAGGAAGCAGAGACGAGTTGGTCTTTCTTGCATAATTCGTTAACCATAAATGGAAAATGGAAAAGGCAAAGGCATTGTCTTGAAATAGAAGTCCACTTGACGTTCAAGAAATAGTCATATTAATGCATCTCTATTTTATGAAGACCAAAAGGAAGTTTTGATTTTGCATATACACAAAATTAAGATACAGGATTGAGATATCCTTTGAATCGCACAAACTGTCATGGTTGACAATACTCTTTCCCTGATGTACCAATTTGAAGGTTGTCTGCCTCTTTAACAGGCAAGTTGTGTTGAGGAAATATACTTGTGTCTGATGATCAGCGGATATCATGCTGGAATACTCACAGCTATTTGATCACCTATATCATCAGCATCGAAGATTAAAACTCTGAAAGAACAATAGAAAAGAGTCAACCCAAAAAAGTGATTCATGCCAGCCAAATCTCTTCAACATTAATCTGTCAGATGCCGAAGACTGAGTGGATATGATCTCCACCGAAGATATGTAACTTTAGCTAGTGCACAAAAGTGTATATAATATAGTTTGTTTATCCAATTCAGAGATAGTAAGTGATACAAAATACCTAACCTTAGAAGCAGAGATGCAGTCCCGTTCTAAACTTTTCAAAAAATGCTTGACGCGAACTTGAAGGGCATCATTTCCCCAACTTTGTTGTACCTCTTTTATCCTTTTGGCTGAGCCCACAAGTGATTTGTTCCACTCATCAACCTCAATCAGTTCAAGTGTTGGAATTTCTCCAATACTATCTGGAATCTCACTTAGACACCAACAATTATAAAGGACCAGGCACTTGAGGTTTGGAAAATGGCTACTTTCGGTTATCCATTGCTCCAAATCTGATATTTCAATTAGCAGAAATTTCAGCTGAAGAAATTCTCCTTCACTTGTTACCCATTTGCTGCCATCGCAAGCGTAATTTCTTAGTTTAAGCATTTGAAAATTAGGCAACAAACCAACGATCGCCATGTCTTTCCAAGGAAGTCTCCAATTTCTCAAGGTTAACTTTTTCAGCGTCCTCAGAAAAACAGGATTTTTAAGCTTCTCCTGCAAACTGCGGAACTTGGGCATCATGATATATCTCCAAAGAGTTGAAATATCAGATATCTCCAATTTCAATTTCTCGAGTTGATGCAGATATACAGGATTGAAGAGATGGTAATCTTCAACATCTTCCTCTCCGGAATAAGAGATTGCCAATTTCTTTAGGTTTGGAATCATTTTCAGGATCTTTTCAGAACATTTGAAGTTTTTTACTCCAGAAAGAGTCTGCAGGTTTTCCAGAGCAAAAGTTGCAGCCCCTGGAATATTGGGTAAGGGACCAATGAATATTAGATGTCTTACTTGTGGCATCCTCCAAATTTCCAATGACAAACATACCTTAAATGGTATGTAGAACTCCCACATCTTTCTATGTCGAATGATTAAGGTTTGAAGATTCTGAAGGTTTAATATGGCTGGAGGAAGTTTAAACTTTTTCCAGCAACTGAAAGCAAGGGACCTCAAATGAAATAACTCAAATACTTCAGCTGGGAGGGTGGAAAATGTGAACAAGCTGCTATTACCAGGTAACATATCCAATATCCTCAACAATCTAAAATTTCCAAAAGAGTTCAGTGAACTTTCATCATGGTCGAAGTATATAATTGATGATGCATGGGTCCCTCGCCACATGGCAGTCTCCCCCCGAGGTATTGTCCCGCCTACGCTTGGTTGACCATTCGCTACGGGGCATCCGGGCCAAGTGGGGGGTTTTGTCCTTTTCTTATGAAAAGGCGCCTCATGAGGGAGGGGAGGGCAAGCCGCTTATAAGCTGGTCAAGACCCTCTTCTCCATCCGATGTGGGATAGACTCCACACATATCATCGACGGTATTAATTTATCCGATCAGAAAACTGCGGCGCCTGTGGTTTGGTCTTTGCAAGTCGACGGGTCATCGACCTCATCCGGGGGAGGAGTGGGGGTCACCCTTCGCTCCCCCAAAGCAGAAAAGTATGATTTTGCCATCAAATTGAATTACGCTGTCACGAACAATGAGGCAGAGTACGAGGCTTTGTTAGCCGGATTATGAATGGCATTGAAACGCGGGGTCGAACACCTCGTCGCGGTCACGGATTCCCAGCTAGTAGCAGAACAGGTCGAAGGAAACTTCGAGGCGAAAGAGCAG
>JACGDI010001582.1:90476-119739 GCA_014898725.1 Jacaranda copaia
ACATTCTTATCAGATTATAAATCAGGCCAACAACACCACGCTCAAGGTAATTGCCACTTTACTGTTTCACTATATACTCTCTATACACCTCACCGGAAACCTAACTTGAGCGTCGGAGAGCCTTAGCCGGGGCAACTCCGGCTAGTTCACGTTTGTTCTTGTTGCAGATCTCAAGCCCAATATCAACTCAATCCACCGGACTTCCGGACCATTCAGCTCTGTGCAGCATCAATAATAGTATGGATGGTTGAGCCATAAATGTTTTTAAGGTAATCCATAGCAAATTGAGCAATAGTTATGCAACGCTGATTTTTATCCTTTCTGGAGAACTCTTTGCGCCATACAAATACCTAACAAGTGAGAAAAACTTCTCTTCCTGTGCTTTTCTAATGCACAAGTCCCGCATCAGATCATGGACCATACAACTTTTGATTTTTCCATTAGACTTCTTCTTACTTACCAAAACAAGACTGCTCTTAACAAGATCTTCTAAATACTCTTCTGCGCCCTCTTCAAAGCTTTTAGATTCACTTAGTTCTAGAAAACCCTCGGCCAATCACAATTTGATGAGTTTCGAAGCCCAAATCTCACAATCTTCGGGAAAGCTTCCCATGTATAAGAAACATGGTCTCAAATGATGAGGCAATTGGATGTAACTCAAAGACATTATCTTTGTAAATTGTTCATCATTTGTAGTACTGATAGTTAATCTTACATATTCTGCAATATTTGCCCAGGAAAATTGAGTCTTACTAACCGTGGATAGAAGTCCTGCAATCAGAATAATTGCAAGGGGCAGTCCCCTACAGCTTCTTGCAACCTTCTTCCCAATAGCTTCCAGCTTAGGAGGACAATTTCCTCCTACAAACACCTTATAACAAAGCAAATTCCAACTTTGATCAGCATCCATCAAATGCATCTCATGGATAGGACTAGAAGACTCTGGATAACCAACCACATCGAATAGCCTTGTGGTTAATATGATCCGACTTCCATTATAGTCATCTGGAAATATCATCTTTACATCATCCCATGCCTTTGTACTCCACATATCATCCATTACAACCAAATACCTCGAACCCTTTAATCTCTTGTACACAAGTTCTTCCATTGATTCTTTGCTTTGCAGATAGGTTTCTATGTTCATAGAATCTAGGAGGCTTAAAGGAATTTTTTGTGTACTATAATCTTGTAATATTGTGACCCAAGCACGAATATGGAAGTGCTCCATGGTTAATGGATCGTCGTAAGCATTTTTAGTAAGATTTGTCTTGCCAATACCTCCCATACCGTAAATTGGTATCACTTGGAGTTTTGATGATTCTCCGCAAAGACGAGTCTTTATTTCCATCAAGTCACGGTCAAAGCCAACCATGACTTCTGTTTTGGTGGGTGCAAGCCTTGATGAAGAAGCAGCAACAGAAGAACCACTGAGTTGCACGTCCTGCGGTCTGGTGCTATTATTCTTGATCTCCATCACCTCTTTGGCGATTGAATCAATTTCCTTCATTACTTTTTTCGACTTCTTAAAATCAGAATGATGCCAACGCTTAGCACTTTCTGGTCTTGCAGTCGACTTCAAGATATGATATTGTCGAATTTGTTTCCACATAAAATTTTCTGTAATATCCTCTGCTTCGTTTGCTACATCTCTGATTCGTCCTTCCAAACTGCTGGCTTTCTCTGGAAATTCTTCAAGAAAACGTTTCAAGAAGACAACGTTTTGATGAGTAGATTTAAGTTGTTGTTTTCCCTCAGGGTAAATGGGATATTTGTCATGATCATTTAGTATTTGATCTATGGTTTGTGAAAGTGAAACAAGAGCAGCATAAGCAATCTCAAAACAAAATGAAGAATAGTAACAGAGAGAAACTTAGAGAGAGAGAGTACAAAAATGACAAGTTAAGAAAAGAGTTATAAACATAGTCTCCTCCCCCCTTATTCTTTTATTCTATTATCAAACGACAATTTCTGTCATCGAATAGTTTCTTTAATATGTGAATATCTTCAACATGTCCCTTTCGTAGGCGGCGTTTAAGACAAAACAAATAGGATTGAATTTTACATAAATGCAAGACAGCATTAGTATAAGACCGAAAATAGGGTTGTTAGCAGCAGACAGCTGCCTTGTATATTATTCCTGTTCTTATATGAAAGTTAAAGTAAAATTACAATGTTTGATGATTAAAAACTCAATAAAAAAATGAGCAATGAGAAGCAGTTGAAATTTCAGTTTGACATAATCTACCAATTAGTTGAACAGTTAGGCTCAAAGGGCAAACTCATTCAAAATAGAAGACTAATAGCAAGATTTTGTTTAAAATGCATCTCAACTAAATACCATAATTCCTGAATTGAATCTCTTATTTCGAATTTTCATAAGGCCTTCAATAAAAATGTGCAGCTATATAATACGGGAAGTTCTTTTCAATTCCTAGTTGAATTTTTCATCTTAAGGTTTCTTATTAACTCTCTTTTTCTCCTGGTCTTATTGATCTCCAGTAGAGTGACAATCATTGTTGTTTGTCAGCACGAGAACCTTTTTTGCTTAAAATGGTTGCTGTGATTTGCTAAGTTAGACTGTTTCTTGATTGGAAAAATTGTAAAAAAAGGACTATGGTTTAAAGTGGTACTAAAATAAGACCAAAACTTATTAAAAACCTAAAGAAAAGGACAATGATCATCGGAAAAACACAGTCAACACCGGTGATTGCTTGCATGGCACATGCATGGAATACCAGCGCAGGCGCCACACAAGCAACCACCGATGCTGACTATGTTTCCTGGTGATTGTTGCTCCTTTATTCTGCGGAGGCGGGGATTTTTTTCGAGTTTTGGTTCTACTTTAATACCACTCCAAATTTTGGTAATTGATCATAGTAAAGGTCCTATTTTTGGAATTTACTTGTTCTTGATTTAATTGGAACTTGGCGTGCAATGATTTTTTCTAGAAAAATTGTAAAATTGGTCCTATAACTATACCCTACTGGCAAATTTCGATTTTATTGTTTTAGGCTGCAAAATTAGTACACTAGCTCTTGAAATTTGATAATTTGAGGACAAATTGAGCCCAAAAGTCATCCAACAGAAGCCCAAGTCTATGTGGCATCTTATTGGTGCCATGCGGTGCCACGCCAGTCCAAATATTCTCATCTCTTTTGCATGGCATATGATGTGGCAATTAAACCTGCCACATTTGCACATTTCTTACACTCTACATATTTATTACACTTGGACAAAAAAAATAAAAAAATTGCACAAAAAACCAAAAAAAGCAAAAAATAGATAAATCTTGAAAAATAATTTATATACTTATATGTATATATACATATGTACATACATACACACGTATATCTCACTTGCCAAATCATCAAATTAATTGCAATTGAATTTTAGAAAATTTAAAACATACACATCAAAATTTAATATATCAAACATCCTTCAAATTTATAAAATTTTATTTGATATGAATTTATTTTCTAAAGTTTTTTAAAAATCTAATTTATCGCTTTAAGCCATATAATTTTAATAATTATTAGTTACATATTTAATAATATTAAAATAATAAATATATCTAAAATATAATTAAATTTTGTTGAATTTGTTTATTAAACTAAAAATGAAATAGAATTAAACTACAAAAATTTAAGTCTCTCCTCTTAACTATAGAATTTGAAATTACATAGTAACATTAAGATCATAAATATATCTAAAATAATCCAATTAAATATAAATATATTTTATTTATTAAGTCAAATATAAAATAAAAATGAAACAATTAAAATTTAAGTTTATCCTCTTAATTATATAATTATAAATTACACAATAATATTAAAAACATAAATATTTTAAAACAATTTAATTAAATATAGATGAATGAATTCAAATAAAATAATAATAATAATTTAAAAAATTTAAAAGAAAAAGAAAAGAAAAAAAATCCTCAAGCCCTATCCCTCCATCAACCATCCCCCCAACCCAACCACACCTCTTCCCTTGGGTTTGTGGCGACTTCCTGCCGTCTGGCCAAGTGGCCGTCTTCTCCTAGCTAGTGACCACATGCACCGCTGCGCTAAGTTGCCGTTGGCCTATGTGGCTGCCTCCGCCTAGCTTGGCGGCCACCTGCATCGAGAATACCTAGACAGGCAATATCTGCCGACCAATCGCTTTGCCATGGTAGCCATGGGGGGCAAGGGGTGGGGGTGGGGTTTTTATATATATTATTATTTATATTTATGTATTTAGAATTTATATGATGTGCTTGTATTTATGCATTTTTAGGGAAAATTTAGGTTCTGTCAAGAAGAAAGAATGAAGAGTTACATTGAGGATACTTTCATATTTGTAAGTGGATGGGAATTAATCACAAAGAATTTGCCTGTATAATGTGGTTTGTGAAATTGCTCCACTCATATCAGTGAGAGGCCCAAAATCAAAGCAAAAAACGTGCCATCACTTCCAGCTAGTCTCGTGGAAATGTAAAATTGAATTGTAAATAAAATGGCAGCTTGAATAAAGGCATATTTATTACATTTCTATTTTTGAAGCAAAAAAGGAAGTTCTAATTTTGGCTATGCACAAAATTAAGATACAAACTTGAAATATTACTTCAAAGTTCAATCCCATAAACATCATTAATGTCAATACCAATTTCAAGGTCGTCTGCCTCTTTAACATAACAAGGTGTGTAGGTACTTGTGGCTTATCAACAGTTTTGATCACCTACATCATCATCGACAAAAACGAGTGAACATATGTAATATTTTAATTAGAGGTAGTGAGTAATTAATTACATATAATCACTAACCTGAAACACAGAGCTGGTTATATCCAGTTTGGAAGAGCAATCACTTTCTCCATGTATCCCCAACACGAACTTGAAGGCCATCGTTTCCCAAAATTTCTTGTTCCTCTTGCATACACTTGGCTGACTCCACAACAGATTTGTTCCGCCCATCAACCTTTATCAGTTCAAGAGTTGGAATTTCTCCAATACCATCTGGAATCAAATGTAGACACCAACAATGATAAAGCACTAGGCACTTGAGGCTTGGGAAGTGGCTACTTTCAGTTATCCATTGCTCGAGATATGATTTGTCAATTAGCAAAAATTTCAGCTGAGGAAATTCACCTTCACTTTTTTCCCTATTGTATTCACAGCAAGCATCAATTCTTAGTTTATGCACTTCAAGATTAGGCAATGAACCAACAATCGACATATCTTTCCATGACAGTCCCCATTTGGTTAAGGTTAGCTTTTTCAGCATCGGAAAAACAAGATTATGCTTTCTGTGAAAAGAATCTGATAATACCTCTAATTTTAGCTCTTCTAGTTGATACAGATACACAAGATTTTCAAGTTGGCAGTGTTCACCATATTCCATTCCGAGATAAAGCAATTCCCAGTTTCTTTAGGTTTGGAATCATTTTCAGGAACTCTTCGGTGCATTTGAAATTTTTTACTGCCCGAAGTGTTTGCAGGTCTTGTAGAGCGAAAGTTGCTCCTTCTGGATTGGGTAAGGAACCAGAATATGTCAGATGCCTTAATTGTGGCATCCTACAAATTTCCAATGGCAATGGCACATGTAACAGGCAGAGTCTATATGTCTTGAATGATCAAGGTTTGAGGATTTAATTCGAAGGTTTAATATGGATGGAGGAACAAATAAATCAAAATTTGGTCCACAGGTGAAAGCAAGGTACCTTAAATGATATACCTCAAATACTTAAGTTGGGAGCACTCTAACTTGGAAATATCCAAAATGAGAAGATAACACATCCAATATTCTCAACTGTCTAAAATTTTCTAAAGTGCTCAGTGAATTTTCATCAACAAGGTGGAAGCAAATAATAGTATGGATGGTTGAACGAAACCCATGAATGTTGTCAAGGCAATCTACATCATAGCTACCAATACTTATGCGGCACTGGTTGTTTACGCTTTTTAGAGAGTTCTTGAAAACATACCTAGTCATAACATTTAGAATAAACTTCTCTTCCAGTGCTTTTCTTATGCATAAGTCTCACACAAGATCATGGATGCTGCAACTCTTGAGCTTGCCATTAGACTTCCTCCTACTCAAAAATACAAGACTTCTCTTCACAAGATCCTCCAAATATTCTTCTACTACCTCTTCAAATCTTTTAGATCCAATTGGTTTTGAAAAAGCCTCAGCTATCCATAATTTGATGTGTCTCAAAACCCGGATCTCATGATCTTTTGGAAAGCCTCCCATATATAAGAAACATGGCCTCAAATGATGAGGCAAGTTGATGTAATTCAAAGATAGTACTATTTTTACAATTGCTCATCATTTGTAGTAATAGCTTCATTTACATTCCTTGCAATATTCTTCGATGAAGCTCTAGTCTTGCTCATCATGGACAAGAGTCCTGCAACCACAACAATTGCGAGGGGCAGTCCACTACGGCTTCTCGCAATCTGCTTTCCAATGTCCTTCAGTTCTTGAGGACAGTATTCTTGGTTAAACACCTTTTGCTGAAGTAGATTCCAACTTTGATCTGCATCCATGAAACACATCTTATGAAGGGGCCTAGAAGAGTCAACATAACTAGCCACATTTGACAGCCTTGTGGCTAACATGATTCGACTTCCATTATTGTCATTAGGAAATACCATCTTTACATCATCCCAAGTCTTAGTACTCCACATATCATCCATTACAATGAGATACCTTAGACCTTTTAAGTGTTGATGCACATTTTGTACCATTGACTCAATGCTTCATTGGGATCTTTCTGCTTTCCACTGCAAGAAAATTCACATTTAGTGTCACTAATATGGTGATATTTTATAATATAATAACACAAAAAGGTATTATAGTGATAGTTATAAAAAATGCCACTATAATTTAATATTTGGTAGCATTTGATTATTAAATGAAAAATAAAATAGTGACATTTGATTAAAAATGCCAAGATAAATGTATTTCAAAGGCATTTAGCTAATGTCAGTAATTTTTTTTAAAAAAATGCCACAAATATGTTGTTATAGCATTGTTTGAAAAAAAATGTCATAAAATATTTAGTGGCACTATGCTAGTGGCATTTATAGTATATAACACACAAAAATAAAATAGTGATAGTCACAAAAAAATGGCACTATAATAAAATATTTAGTGGCATTTGATTAATAAATGATATAAAAAATAACGGCATTTGATAAAAATGCCAACAAAAATACAATTTGAAGGCATCTAATTAATACCACTAATTTTTCTTAAAAACATGTCACTCATATTTATTTATGGTGGCACCTAAAACAAAAGCCACGAAATATTTAGTGGTATTAACTTAGTGACATTCGATAGTGTAATGACACAAAAAAGTAATTTGGTGATCATTGTTGAAAAATGTCACTATAATACAATAAATGCTACTCATATTTATTTATGGTGTAATTTATAGAAAGTACGTTAAATTATTTAGTAGTACTAATTTATGCTGTTTTATGATATAGTGTTACTTAGTAGTAATTGATTAATAAATATTATAAAAATATAATTTTATTGAATTACTGATACAACTATATGTTAAAAAGCATTTAACTAGCAATACTATTTTTTTTTAAAAAAAGTAGAAAAAATATAACTCATCATTTAGTTATGGTGTAATATGAAATAAATATCACATAAAAATAGATAAAGTATATATAATTATTAATAATTGTAAAATGCACAATTTTAAATCTTATCATAATGCATTGATTAAATGAACTACGTAAATATAATTTTAATGTATTGACTAAATTAATCATATTCTTCAAGAAATATAAAAAATCTAAGTTTTTGCCTATTTTTTCCTCCTCGCCAATAATTATTTTTCTGAATATTTTCTATCTCTAGATTTAATGTCTCAAACTTTTTCAAATGTATTATTTAATATAATAATTTCAGGCATATATTTAAATAATTGAGAAAATATGATTTTAAAATATGAGAATATAATAATATTTTTGAATATTTATAATGAACATTTAATGTGTAGCTTGACATTAAACTGATATCTTTTCAAGTAAAATATCACAAGTTCGAGTCTTATACAGAGCAATTGAAGCATGTTGGAGTCTCATAATATGGCTGGTGGTGGTAGATTAAGATATCATTCAAATAAATCTTTTTTTGTCATTAATTTAGAACGTTATTTAATTAATTTTTACGGCATGTTATTATGTCATCTACAGGAATTTTTTTTAGCATTTTAACATCATTATATACATTTTTTATTGCACGTTAGGATGTCATTTAAAATTATTTGTTTGATATTTTAAAATTTCATTTATTGTACTCTTTGTGGTGTATTATCTTGTCTTTTAAAGGAATTTCAGTGGCGTTTTAATATATCATTGCATATATTTTAGTGGCATGTTGGCAAGCCATTTAAAATTTTCTTTAATGTCACTTTGGCATGTTATGCAATGCATTTTTTGTGATATTTTAATGTATCATCTAATATATTTTTTCTTGCATTTTATTATTGTCACAATAGAAGTAAATAAATAACATTTATACCTTTAGCTACACTGCTGCAAGTGACATTTTTAAAAAATATTATTAAATGTAAAATTGCCACAATAATACTATTTAAATTGCATTTTCAAATGGCACTAAATGCTATTTTTCTTAGTGTTCGTGGAAACTAGGAGGCTAGAAAGAATTTCTTGTGTGCTTTAATCTTGTGATACTATGATCCAAACACGAACGTCAAAGTACTCCATGGTTAGTGGATCATCATAGGCATTTCTAGCAAGAGTAGTCTTGTCAATACCTCCCATACCCAAGATTGGGATGACTTCAAGATTATTTTGTTCTCCACAAAGTCAAGACTTTATTGCCATCAAGTCTTCCTCGAAGCTGACCATGGCAACTTTGCTGTTAGGTACAGGACTTGATGATGAAGCAGCAGCAGAAGGATAACTGAGTTGCACATCGGGGGTTCTGGTACTATTCTTGATCTCTATAACCCCTCTTTCCACTTTTTTCAACTCTTCAAAATTAGAATAAAGCCAGCTTTGCATAGATACCATTTTTCTTTTCCTTGGAGCCACATAAAAAAAAGCCATCTAAATGGTGTGGAAACCTAACACTTAAAGTTCCTGCAGTCGACTTGGAGATATAATATAGCTGAATTTGTTTCGACATAAAGCATTCAATAATATCTTCTGCTTGATTTGCCACATCCCTGATTCCCCCTTCCAAGCTGGTGGCTTTCTTTGGAAAATCTTCAAGAAAAGCTTGCAAGGAGAGAATGTCTTTGTGGATGGATATAAATTTTTGTTTCTCATGAGAAGGAATGGGACATTGATCATTATGCTGATGTAGTAATTTATCTATGGTTGGCCACTGAACTACTGTGACATCTCTCAACAATCAAATTATATATACTACCAAGTACCATTTTCTTTATAATGCTATTATACATATATATATCCTGCCAAACACCATTTTTATAATGCTATTATACAATTATACATATATACATATATACATATAATGCTATTATACATATATACATATAATACTGCCAATTAGTTGAATAGTTACAATAAGTTGAGTTGGAAAATATGAGCTTCGAAAGCAACAATGAACTATCTTTCTGCACAAAGTCAGAGGACTTCATAGTTTGTTTATCCTTTGTTGGAAAAATAGTAAAAGGAAGTACTTTTCCTAAAGTAAAAATGCCATTGCTATAAATTTTTCTACGATTTTAATGGCAATTCGATTTTAGGATAAAACAATAAGTGTGCACGTTAAACACAGCAATTTCCGACAGATAATCCATTGGACCAAGTCATCCAAAATATTTTCTGGCTTTTTTTTCCCCTAACGGGTTGACTATCTGTTAGAAATTTTGAGCACCTTATTTCCGCCATCCCATTCTAATTCTTTTGATAGCCTACGGACAATTTTTTGTCTGAACTTCTTTTGATGAAAATCCATCAGAAATTTTCAAATAGTCCACTAGAAAATTTCATGCGAAATATAACCAAGTTTGTTATAGTGAAAATATTATAATTCTAGTCATACGTAATATAGAAAACTGTTGTAATTACTTATCACTTGAAAGCTTTCTAGCATTATTTTAAGTTACTAAAAGGTCACACAAGCCATGTAAGAGTATAGCTACTTTCAAGGGAATTTTTACAGTGAGAGTCTAATTTCTTTTTTCTTTATATATAATGTGCATACCAAATTAGTACCTTTCGTATTTTGACAACGGTATATAGTCAACTTTTATGCATACATTTGATGAGTATTTAGTTTTTCACACTTATGGTACAATATATTTTGTATAATACCATAAAATTAATAAAGAAAAAAGCAAAACAAAAGAACAAGGACATAAAGTTTAAAATGTAGAAACTTACTATTTTAAAAGGGATATATATATTAGAAAGATTAATTTAATAAATTTGGCGCTAGTACTAATATTAGTTGAAATTATTAAATCATTAAATTCTTGAGTTATAAGACAAGAAAATTCTACGTATTAGTTGATAATCTGTTTTCATCAAGGAGTAAAATTTAATTTGTTGCTGCTCTTGTTTCATCTTAATTAGGTGTACTTAGTTTTCCTTGAATTTATTTTTCATATACTCTTATTCCATCTGAATTTGGTTAACTTTTGCTCCTTCTGCTCCTCCTCCTCTTCTTCTTTGTCTTTTCTACCCATTTAAAGTTGATTTTTGTAGAGAAGAAAATGTTAAAAAAAACAATTTTAGAACACTAAACAATAAACAAAAATGCATGGACTCATTAGCATGGATCTTTTCCATGTCAATGATCACAACCCCCTTTTGGGCTTGAAACAATCTTTGTAAAAGAAAAGAAAATGTTACTTTGCATAAAATAATTTTCAGATCTGTATAAGAAAACCACCCAACAGAACTGAAATTCAAAATTTGAAGTTAACCAATAATATCATTGACCGATTTGCCAATTTAAAGGTTGTCCATGGAAACTGATCATTTCTTTCCACCGTCTCTGCCTCTGTAATTTGAATCATCAGCTATTTGATCAGCTTCCTCATCACATCATTCATCAACAATGATTAGATACTCTGAAAGCTCAGAGAGAGTCAGCCTACAAAACAGACTAATAAGATTCATATGCTTTACAAAAATAAGATTGAAATGAAGACTCGAATTATTCAATATTTAGACTTGTATAACCTCTAACCTGATAGGGAGCATAACAACGAACTTGAAGGGTTTCATTTCCCCAACTTTGCTGTTCGTCTTGTATGCGCTTGGCCGACTCCATAAGAGGTTTGTTCCACTTATCAACATCAATCAATTCAAGTGTTGAAATTTCGCCAATGAGATCTGGAATCTCAATTAGATACTGACAGAAATAAAGCATTAGGCTCTTGAGGACTGGGAAGTGGCTACTTTCAGTTATCCAATGCTAGAGCCTTGTTCCTTCAATTAGAAAAAATTTCAGCTGAGGAAATTCTCCTTCACGTGTTTCCCATTTGTCACCAAAACAAGCATCATTTCTCAGTTTAAGCACTTGAAGATTAGGTAGCAAACCAACAACCACCATATCTTTCCAATAAAGTATCCTACCACCTAAGGTTAACTTCTTCAACATTATTGGGAAAGCTAGATTAAGCCTTTGCCAAACAGGAAAATCTATATCTTCATCTATATGTAATTTCAATTTTTCAAGTTGATGCAGATGTACAAGATTTTCAAGGTGATGATACTCATGAGCATATGCACGTCGGTAAGAGATTCCCAATTTCTTTAGGTTGGGAATCATTTTTAGCGTCTTTTCAGAGCAAACAAAATCCGTCACTACTGAAAATGTCTGCAGGTTTTTTAGACCAGAAGTTGCTCCTTCTGGATAGGGTAAGAGATATGAAAAAGAGAATGAGACAATATGCCTTAGTTCTGGCATCCTCCAGATTTCCGGTGGCAAACATACCAGATGGTACCTGTCTGCTCGTTGAATGATTAAGGTCTGAAGATTCCGAAGTTTTGATATGGCCGCAGGAATCTCCAAGGGATAGCCAAAAGCAAGGTACCTTAAATGAAATAGCTCAAATACTTCATCACGGAGAGATAAAAATCTTAACGATTTTACGTCATTAATAGCAGGTATCAAATCCAATACCCTCAGCAGTCTAAAATTTCCTAAAGAGCTCAGTGAACTTTCAACGTAGTGGAAGAATACAATAGTATGGATAGTGGAGCGATAAATGCTTTCAAGGGAATCAAAACCAAAAAGAGCAATGGTTATGCGGCGCTGAACTTTTATGGTTTGCTGAAGAGCCATCCTAACATAACTACCCTTGATATGGAGAAGAAAATTCTCTTCTTGAGCTTTTCTAATGCACATGTCCCACGCGAGATCGTGGACACTGCAGCTTTTGATTTTGTAATTAGTCTTCCTCTTGATAACCAAGACAAGACATCTCCTGACAAGATCCTCCAAATACTGTTCTGCCCCCTCCTCAAAGCTTTAGATGTGTTTAGTTTCAAAAATCCCTCAGCAACCCATAATTTGGTCAGTTTTGAGACATGGATCTCATAATCTTTGGGAAAGACTGCCATGTATAGGAAACAAGGCCTCAAATAATGAGGCAAATGGACATAACTTAAAGATAGTATTTTTGCAAACTGCTTGTCATTTGCAGCAGTCTTATTGACTGTGGACAGGAGCCCTGCAATCATGACAATTGCAAGGGGCAGTCCTCTGCAGCTTCTTGCAATCGTCTTTCCAATGGTTTCCAATTCAGGAGGACAATTTTCTTGTGGAAACACCTTTTGCTGAAGCAAATTCCAGCTTTGATCTGCATCCATGAAATGCATCTCATGCACAGGGATAGAAGAGTTGGGATAAGCAGCAACGTCAAAAAGCCTTGTGGTTAATATGATTCGACTTCCATAATGATCATTGGGAAATACCATCTTTAGATCGTCCCATGCATTTGTACTCCACATATCATCCATTACAATAAGATACCTTCTACCCTTAGGGCCTTTGTAGACAAGTTCTTCCATGGATTTCTTTCTTCAAGATCCATATTAGTGAATGCTTTGATGGAAACCAGAAGGCTTGAAAGAATTCTTTGTGCACTATAATCTTGTGTTACTGTAACCCAAGCACAGATTTGGAAGTGCTCCAAAGTTAATGGATCGTCATAAGCGTTTCTAGCAAGAGTAGTCTTGCCAATGCCTCCCATGCCAAAAATTGGAATGACTTGGAGTTTGGATGATTGTCCACAAAGCCAAGCCTTTACTGCCATCAAGTTGTCATCAAAACCAACCATGGAGTCTTTTCTGGTGGGTGGAAGCCTCGAAAATGAAGTAGCAACAGAAGCACCACTGTGTTGCGTGGCTTTGGCTCTGGTGCTATTCTTGATCTCCATAACCTCCCTTGCCACTTTTTTCAACTGTTTAAAATTAAATGAAGCTTAACCTTTGTGTGGATGCCACTTTTTTTTGCTTGGAGCCATGTTAACAAGCCACTTTGAAGGTGTGAAGACTTCAACACTTTCAGGTCGTGCAGTCGACTTGGAGATACAATTATAAAGTTTGTGCTTCCACATAAAATATTCAATAATATCCTCTGTTTTATCATATTAAGTACCTGAATATGATAAGCAACCGTCAGAAATCATTGAGTGAAATAAGACGGATGGAGCGAAATAATAATAATAAGTGGATGAAGCCTTAGTCCATTTTAACATCCAATCTTACCAAGTCTGCAGGTCAGAAAGGCGGATGGGCATGTTCAACCCTTGAAATTACTTCCATTGGCTTGAGTTAGAGTCCTCTCCTGTAGGAACTGGTACCTTCAGCTGATCTACGACTACCCTTGCTTTTAGCTGCATTTTGGTTTGATTTTTAGCGGCGAGCGAAGTGCGTAACTGAGCAGTGGACTTTTGTTTTTTTAATATTCACCCTTTTTTTGATAGTCCATTTGATTCATCGATCCTCAAAAAAAGAAATAAGTAAAGTTCCATCATTGTGTGCGTGGTTGTTAACATATGGGATTTTGGCAGGAAAATTGACTGTGCCTAAGTTATGGGACTAAAAGTGCTATTTTTTCAGGCACTGTTCATATTTATATTTTAAACACTTCTAATAATGCTTATTTTAAAATTACAATTTAAAATTTAACGAAAGTATATGTTAAAATTTTATTAAACAAGTTATTTCTAAATTTAAATTATATTTTAAATTATTTTAATTTTCAATTATATTCATAGATAACAAAATTAAAAATAATTTTTAATTTTAATTTTAATTTTAATTAATTTTTAATCTTTGTAAAATGATATTAATCAACGTATTGAGTAAAATTATTTTAAAATATTTTCAATTAATATTTAGAAATTTAAACTTAAACTGTTCTAAGTTACACAAAATAAATATTCAATTTTTTAAATATTATAATTTAAAGATTTAATAATATTATAAATATTTAATAATTTTTCTTGTTTCAAGATTTATTTAGTTATTAATTTGTTAAATTTTTTATTTTAGAAAATTAGTTCATTTTAAATTTTATAATATATATTTTTTTGTTATAAATTAAAATTAGAATTTATAATTGTTTTTACTTTTAAATTTACAAGTTTAAATTTTAAATTTTAGTTGTAGTTATTATGAATTTGGAAATAGATTTTTTTCATTTTTTTTGCTCATTTCAAATTTTCAATTATAATAACAAAAAATTAACTAGTTCAAAAATTATAAAATTTGAATTTTCCATGCTTATTTCCAAATTAAAATTTAAATACAATTTTAAATTATATTCTATTAAACAAATTAATTCTAAATTTAAATCATATTTTAAATTCTTTTTTAATTATATTTAGAAATAAGGAAATTAAAAATAGTTTTTGATTTAAAATTTAAAAATAAAATAACTATTCCAAATTTTAAGTATAATTAAAATAAATTTAAATTAAAAATATAATTTAAATTTTAAATTTATTTTCAAACTAACTAATTTTTAAAGGTTCCAAAAAATTTAATAAGTTAATAACTCAAGAAATTTCCAAACACCAAAAATTATCAAATATAAATTATAATTTCTCTCATGTTTGGAAAAGAAATATTTATTTTAGTTTTTCAAATACCGTTGATCATATTTTTTAAACTCTTTACATGATAAAAATAAATTCTTTAATTTATAATATTTAAAAAAAATATTGTGTAATTTAGAATATTTTAAATTTAAATTTATGAAAATTATTGAAAATTTTGTATGATAATTTTACTAAATACATTAATTATTGAAAAATCGTACTTTTGGTCCCATAATTTAGTCACCATCAATTTTCCCTTCAAATTCCACATGTTGATGGCCACAACAACAAGTGCATTTCCTGTTTAATATTTGACAGAAGGAGGGAGGCGGGACCAAATATGAGAAAAATTCTTAATTATGTGATAATTCCAAAAGGAAAGTTGCCCACTGAAATCAATATTTTCATCCATTTGAACAGCCAAATTATTTTACTAATAAAAACCTTTCTTTTCTACGATAAATTATTAGCCAAACAGATCAAGATGGATTCGGTTCCATGGTAGTCGAATCTTTCATCTTTATTGAAGTTATCAACTTTTACAAAGTGGGGATTTTTCATAGCAAATGGTGGCTTAATTAATAATTAGTGCACCATTAGATGGCACGCTTTTATTGAGTGCTCTTATTTAATCTTAAAAAGAATAAGGTTCCACCCTAATCAATATAAGTTTGGTTTCTGGTTCAATGGTGGTGTAGGAGAAAATTTTGGCAGTTACTTTTTCATAACTAGCTGTTATTTGTTTATATATTACAGTGCATAATTTTTAAGGACTTTCATATATCACAATTATTATTTAATTTTTTTGAATGGATGAGACAAATAAAAGGACAAATTTATTATTTAGTATCATAACCACCTAATTAAATGTACATAAATTTCCAATTTCATCCTCAATATAAAGGTGAAAATTATAAAATTACATAAAATAACTTTCAATCTAAAGATACAGGCTCTCTATTTATTATAGTGTAGATGTGGCATAATTTTTTATTTATTAACTAAATTAACCCAGTTTAATTAAAAAATAATACAAGTTACCATATTCTTCTCTCTATTTTTCCACATGTTATGCTTTTCCTCTCTCTACTTTGATGCACTCTCAACTTTCACTACGACTTACTGAACAATTTTTTATACAATATTTTACTTTTCCAAGAGCAAAAGTTGTTGCAATGCCCCTAAAAATCTCTTGAGCTACGGTTGCTACTGATTGAACTTGAGATACGATGCATGCCGCAAGATTCCACTTTACTTCTCTACGTTGGGATCTTGAGCTCCATTTTTCTGATTCTTTAACGTTGTTTAGGAACTTGTCCTTTGTCGTATATGCGGCCCTGCTCTGTCCTCATCATCTGAACTTACTGAACTGTCATCAATCATGTGGAAAATCAGGAACTTTTCAAGTTTTCTTTCAAATATGGAACTTACTTCATGTGTTTATGTTTATTATGTTAATTTTTCAAGTCTTCTTTCAATGCCTTCTGCTGTTTCCATCCTTGGCGATAATATACGAACGAGACGGGACGGAATAGGCGCTTCTGGAAGAGCCATTGCAAGGAAACTAAGGGCAGCCACAACGTCGGTGATCAAGGGCCGTGCTGATGGTTCCTACTGCAGATACATGGAAGCAACTCCCACTACTTGCTTTAAGCTTTTCACAGGGAATTCTTTTCTAAGTAGGTCTGCCATATCTGGAAACCTCTTCAACTCCCTAAAATACGATTGTGCATAAAGTAATTATTTAAAACTAATTTATTAAATTAATAAATCATTATGTTAATATTAGATGATAATTAAATTTTTATAATTTTAAGAAACGACAAGATTAATAATTAATAGGTATTACTATTTTCTTATTATAATTTCATATTATATGTTATCGTGACATGTGACATTATATATTATATTAAATAATATATTTTTTACTTATACCTAAAATTTATTTGACTATACAAATTAACAATATCTTATTTAAATGTATTATTTAATTATATATGTAATATTTATCTATTTAAATTATAATTTATAAAAAATAATATAATAAGACAAATTAATTTTATTAATTATAAAATTATAACAATTTATTTAGTTAATTAGATAAATTAATTTAATTAATTTAATAAGTTATTTAATTAACTTAAAGAATTATATAATTATTTAATGACCATTTTTGTGATCCAAAAAAAATTGGTCACTAATTTAGTGACAGCTTTTGTGACCTAAAAAAAATCAGTGACTACTTTTGTAACCCAAGAAAAATGGCTCACTAATTTAGTGACCATTTTTGTGAGCCAAAAAAAATCAATGACCACTTTTGTGACCCAAGAAAAATCGGTCACTAATTTAATGATCAATTAGTGACCGCCATGTTTGGGGTCACTAATTCCGTCACAAATTGACCATTAATTAGTTATTATTTTTTTTAAAAGTTTCAAATAAAATCGGTCAAAAAGCGGTCCCAAATCAGTGACTGTTGGGAGCGGTCACTGTTTGGCGATCACTAAAGCTAATTTTTTTATAGTGATTAACAAACATAAATTCTCTGATGATATTATGGAAAAAATTACTAGAAAGCATCCCATATGTGTGTGTATATATATATATATATAAAAGTTCTCGTGTCAAAAAATTTTATGATTATTCTATCCAACTTGCAAAATTTTCCTCATGCATGAACCCAATTGTTAGTTAGTTAGAACACCACAAAGCTTTACACTTTATCCTCAAATCAATAGTACACTCAGGACAAATTACCCAAATGATTTATATTGACTCAGTATTTTATTTTGCAAGTTGTAAGCACACATTTCTTTAATTGTAAAATTAAAAAAAAAATTATACAAGTAAAATGAAATTCAAACTTATCAATATAATTGTGAATTCAATCTCTATTATTCTAATCCTCTGATTCTTTCCTCCTAAAAATGATCTTGAAATTTGATTCATCAAGAACACCTTGAATACTATGGATCTCTGTCAATTTAATTTGAAGAAAATAATACTAATTTGAGGTATGTACACCTTAATCTAGAATTAGCTACCAAAATATATGAACTCCGCAAAGAACACTTTGAACACTGTGGATAAACTTGAATTTGATTTGATGAAAATAACATCAATTCGAGAACTTTTACACCTTAATCTCAAATCAAACGCCAAAATATATGAGTTTTGTAAAGAACACCTTGAATACCATGGATCTCCTTAAATTTAATTTGATGAAAATAATGTCAATTCGAAGGTTTTGCACCTTAATCTCGAATCAAATGTCAATATATATATGAGCTCCATGAATAATGCTTTGAACATTGTGGATCACCTTGAATGTGATTTGAAGAAAATAACATCAATTTGAGGGCTTTGTATCTTATTCTCGAATCAAACATCAAAATACATGAGCTTTGTGATGAAAGTTTTGAACACCATAGATCTCCTTGAATTTGATTTGAGAAAAATGACACCAATTTGAGGGACTTCACACCTTAATTTCAAATCAAGTGTCAAATTATATGGGCTCTGGAAAAAATGTATTGAACATCGTAAATCTCCCTAAATTTGCTTAAGAGAATTGATGGACTCTTTCAGAGTTTCTCTCACTTGCCAGGATTTGTGTTATGTGTTGATTGATGTCGATCATCTCCTTTATATAGATGCTTGATGGAAGATTTTTAGATTAATTTGGACTTCTTTGATAATTATCTTTTTGATAAGATAATATTAAATATCTTTGATATGATTGGTCCATATATATAAACACTTCATTTTTGACACTTGTTAATGTTTGATTTGAGCATAAAATAAATAGCGGAGTATTAACTAAAATTAACTATCTATCTTTTGGAATTAAATTTAATAAATTTCAAAAAATAAATAAAAACTTTAAATTAATATCTAACATATTATTTTGCATGTGTCAGTTTTTCATTGGCTAAAATTAATATGTTTACAAATGCCCCGACTTCAAAGCTTGGCGAAAGATGTGTCAATGGTTCACAAAAGAGTCAACACTTGAAGTATTTCAGAATTTTTTTCTTTTCTTCCATTTTTTCACATGTCTCGGGCAAAAACATCCTCTAAGCATTCCTTGAACTATACTGCCATCAAGAACTATCATCTCACTGTGGGATCTTCATAAACTATGTAGATTGTCAATACATGGAGATTTTTAGAATGAAGTCCTCCCATCTACCTACGTGCCCAATAAATGGATCAAATCACAACATAGTTCAAAGTAAACATCCCTTTGATGAGGGTGCCGTGCACAATTTATACTTATGTGGACCAAGAGTAACATGTTATTTAAGCTCATGCATTAAGGAGCATATTTAACTTGAATAGACATTTTATAATCGTGTCAAGGAATCCACTTGAGTTTGACTTAATAGACAGTTTACACTCTTATCAAGGAGTACATGAGGAGACTTTAACTTAAAGATTTTAGATAGTTTACGCTTTCATCTAGGAGCATTATGAATAGTTTAAGCTCTTATCAAGGAGCTTATGGGGATTAACTTGAGAATTTCAAATAGTTTGTGCTCATATCTGAAAGCTTTATCAATAGTTTAAGCTCTTATCAAGGAGCTTATGGTGATTAGCTTAAGAATTTTAGATAATTTATGCTTGTATGTTGGAGCATTATTGAAAATTTAGGCTCATATCAAGGAGCTAATGTAGAGACTCTAAATATTTAGATAGTTTATGCTTGTATATAGGAGCTTTATTAACAGTTTAAATCTTATCAATGAGCACTTAAAATTTGAAGATTTGAACTTTAGACTTGAAGATTTGGAGACTTGAAATTTTGAGTCTTGGACTTGGAGACATAGATACTTGAATCTTGACTTAAATATTTGAAGAATTAAGTTGTGGATTTGAAGACTTAACTCTTGGATTTAGAGAATTTTAGATTTAGGTCTTAGATTTGAAGATTTGGAGACTTGGGAATTTTAGATAGTTTAGACTCTTATCAAGGAGCATTTTTTATTTGAAGATGAAAATTAATTGCCCCAATCATCCTCATCATCATCGACACCACTTGAGTTTTCTTGTTCGTCAAAATTCATACTCACTTTAATATTATGTGCATGAATTGCCAAATCTTCAAAATTATTTGATTTGATTCCTTGAAATGTGTAGCAAAGATTCCAATGCAATTCTTGGATACACATCTCAATTATTGAAGCCTCCGTAGTTAAAACTCAAATTTCTCTAGTGATTGATGTAGTTAATGACAAGTTCTTTTTTCCACTAGTAAGAGTTGGTAAGTTCAATCATGCTGACTGTCCTTCAAATGTTGTAAAAGTGATTGAGGAACTCTTGTTCCAATTGCCCCCATCTATCAATGGAGCTTGCCTCCAAGTCAATATATCAATCAAAAGCATTGTCCTTTAATGATCGAACAAATTGTTTAACCATATGATCTCCATATGTCCCAACATTATTACAAATTTCAATAAAATGAGCTATGTGCTACTTTGAGTTCCCCTTGCAATCAAATTACTAAAACTTTGGGGCTAGTTACTAATAGTGTCTTCAAGTTGTCAATCCTTTGAGTACATGGCTTGGAGTAAGTCATAGGTGACATAGAACTTTCATCAAGCTTGTCTTTGATATTCCCCATAATAAACTTCTTCAGTAGGTTAATGGGAATTAGTTTAGTGGAAATTTGTAGTTCTTTTGCTTCAATCTCTTCACTTTTAGTTGATTGTCTCTTTATGGATGTTTCACCTTTGTTTTGAGCCTCAATTTGTTCCTCCATCATGTTGTTGGCATCAAGATTATCCACTTTGCTCATCAATTTAGAAATTTGAAAGTCTTACTCTTGGACATGCTTTGTGAGTCCTGCAATAGCTATAGTAAAATTTGTAATTTGTTCCTTCAAGATTGTAGCACATGTCACTATCACCATCGCCAATTCGCTATGCTCGATGAATTTAATGTTGAGTAGGGAATGAATGATGCAGATTCTTCCTTTGAGTCTCTACTATCTTTATTCATATCAATGAAATACGGCAACACCTTTTCCATTGCAAGCAAATGAGCTGCCTTCTAAGATAATTGCAACTTCTTGGACATCTTGTGATGATACCAACACTTTTTGCTCCACTACTTGAGAAATTTGAGATAGTAATTTTCAATGTTATAGTCTTGTTACTTCAGTCTTGATGAAGGAAAGAAATAAGAGATAAAGATTGTCCTACCAGGTGTGCTAAAAATCTGTAAGCAAATTTCTTTGTTTGTAAAATTAAAATTACAAGACAACAAAAATCAATAGAAATAAAATAAAATTCAAACTTATCAATTATGAATTCAATCTCTAATTTAATCTAATCTTCTAATTCTTTCTTTTCAAAAATGATCTTGAAATTTGATGAGTTCTGTGAAGAACACCTTAAACATATAGATCTCCTTGAATTTGATTTGAAGAAATAATGTCAATTTGAAGGCTTCATACCTTAATCTCAAACCAAATAGCAAAATATATGAGCTCCATGAAGACAACCTTGAACACCATAGATCTCCTTAAATTTAATTTGAAAAAAAACGCCAATCGAAGGCTTCACACATTAATTTCAAATCAAACATCAAAATATATGAGCCCTGTGAAGAATGTTTTGAATGTCATTGATCTCCTTGAATTTTAATTAAAGAAAATAACGTCAATTGGAGAATTTCACACCTTAATCTTAAATTAGACGCCAAAATATATGAGTTCTATAAATAACGCCTTGAACGCTGTGGATCTCTTTGAATTAGATTTGAAGAAAATAATGCAAAATTTGAAGGTTTTACACTTTAATCTCGAATCAAACGCCAAAATATTTATCACTTTTGTTACTCTTTACTTTTTTTACAATGAGAGTTTAATTTCTTTTTCTCTATGATGCGTATACCAAATTCATACCTTTTGTATTTTGACAAGTGTATAGACTACAAAGTCAACTTATATATATATATATATATATATATCTTATATACACATACTTATGTAATTTAATTAGTATTCAATTTTTTCACACATATGGTACAATAGATTTTGTATAATACCATAAAACCCATCTCTTTTAGGCTTTATTATACCAAAGGGAAACCTCGCCTAGTTGTCCCTATATTATTCAACTCATTTATCCACTTATCTTGGGAAAAACAAAAAGATTTTTGGTTACTGATATTTGAAGGTAATCCATCAATCTCTAGACTAGAAAAGATTCAATCCATTTGTTGGCCCCCTTTTCTAGGTCGGTTATCTATTCAATCCGTCATTCTTTTGTCTAAGGTAAAGGTGAATTTCTTGTATACGGTCAAGCTAATTAGACAAAAAAAACAAACAAAGAGATAAAGTTTAAAATCTAGAAATTAATTACTATTTTAATTTGATATATATTAGAAAAACTAATTATATAAATTTTGCACTAGTACTAATATTAGTTGAAATTATTGAATCATTCATTCTTGAGTTATAAGATAAGAAAATTTTACCTATTAGTTTATATTCTATCTTCCTCAAGGAGTTAGTTAAATTTACTGCTACTCTTATTTCATCTTAATTAGGTTTACTTATTTTTTATTGAATTGAATCTACTCAATTTGGTTAACTTTTTTTTTGTCCTCTCATTCCTCCTCTTCTTCTTCTTTGTCTTTTCTACCCATTTAAAGTTGATTTTTTCATAGACGAAAATATTAGAAAAAATAACTTTAAAGTACCCAAAAAAGGAAACCATTAGAATGGATCATTTCCACGTTAATTAACGATCACAACCATTTTGGGATTAGAACAATCTTTGTACAACAAAAGAAAATATTACTTATAATTTCAATATTAACATAAGAAGATCACACAACACAGCAGAAACTTATTGTTTGAAATTAACCAATAATACCTAAATTAATATCATCGACTGGTGCCCTTGCCTCCTTGGCCGATATGCCAATTTCAAGGTTGTCCATGGAAAGTCACATCATTTCTTTCCACCCTCTCTGCCTCTTAGTTTTAATTGGATGACCCAACATCAAGAAAGATTCCGCACTCTGAAATATCAAAGAGAGTCAGCGTACAAATACAGACTAATACCACCCAAATAGCTTCAAATGCTTCCCAAAAATAAGACTCTAGTAAAGACTTGAATTATTTAACTTTAAGGTCAAAGGAGCTTATAATCTCTAACCTCATCAGAAGCAGAGGAATCAGAGGAAGAGGAATCACTTTCCCTCTGCTTACACTTGAAACGAACTTGAAGGGCTTCATTTCCCCAACTTCGTTGTTCCTCTTGTATCCGCTTGGCTGTCTCCACAAGACACTTATTCCAGCGATCAACCTCAATCAGTTCAAGTGTTGGAATTTCTCCAATACTATCTGGAATCTCAATTAGATTCCAACAATCATAAAGCATTAGGCACTTGAGGATTGGGAAGTGGCTACTTTCAGTTATCCAATAGTGGAGCCTTGATTCTTCAATTAGCAGAAATTTCAGCTGAGGAAATTCTCCTTCACTTGTTTCCCAGTTGATACCACTGCAGGCATAATTTCTCAGTTTAAGCACTTGAAGATTAGGCAGCAAACCAACAATTGCCATATCTTTCCAATGAAGCATTCTACCAACTAAGGTCAATTTTTTCAGTGTCCTCGGGAAGACAGGATTAAGCTTTTGCCGGAAAGGAAAATCTTCTTCTATAATCATTTTCAATTTTTCAAGTTGATGCAGATGTACAAGATTTTCAAGATGATAGTCTCGAACATAAACACCTTCGAAGTACAAGATTCCCAATTTCTTTATGTTGGGAATCATTTTCAGGATTTTTTCAGTACAAACAAAATCTGTTGCCACTGACAACGTTTGCAGGTTTTCTAGAGCAAAAGTTGCTCCTTCTGGATCAGGTAAGAGATGCAAAAAGAATGAGATAAGATGCCTTAACTGTGACATCCTCCAGATTTCCAGTGGCAGAAGTACCAGGTGGTCTCTGCTTGCTCCTCGAATGATTAAGGTTTGAAGATTCTGAAGTTTTGATATGGCTGCAGGAACCTCCATGGGATGGTCAAATGCAAGGTACCTTAAATGAAATAGCTCAAATAGTTCAGGAGGGAGCTGGAAAAATCTTAACAATCTGATATCATTAGCAAGTATCAGATTCAATATCCTCAGCAATCGAAAGTTTCTTAAATACTGTAGTAAACTCCCATTGTGTTGAAAGCATATAATAGCACGGATAGTTGGGCGACAAATGTTTTCAAGGCAATCCAGATTGGAAAGAGCAATAGTTATACGACGCTGATCTTTTATGTTTCGCGGAAGAACCATCCTAACATTACTATCCTTGATACGTAGAAGGAACTTTTCTTCCTGGGCTTTTCTCATGCACAAATCCCGCACAAGATCATGGACACTGCAGCTTTTTATTTTTCCATTGGTCTTCCTCTTGATAACTAAGACAAGACTTCTCTTGACAAGATCCTCCAAATACTCTTCTGCCTCCTCCTCAAAGCTTTTAGATCCACTTAGTTTCAGAAGCCCATCAGCTATCCATAATTTGATGAGTTCTGAGACACGGATCTCATAATCTTCAGAAAAGCCTCCCATGTATAGGAAACACGGTCTCAAATGATGAGGCAAGTGAATGTAACTCAAAGATAATATCTTTGCAAATTGCTCATCATTAGTAGTACTGACAGCTAAATTTACACTTTCTGCAATACTCTCCCAAGAAGCTTGAGTCCTACTAACCATGGACAAGAGTCCTGCAATCAAGATAATTGCAAGGGGCAATCCTCCACAACTTCTTGCAATTGTCTTTCCAATGGTTTCCAATTCAAGAGGACAATTTTGTTTTGGAAACACCTGTTGCTTAAGCAAATTCCAACTTTGATCCACATCCATGAAATGCATCTCATGAAGAGGGCTAGAAGAATCTGGATAAGTGGCCACATGGGACAGCCTCGTGGTTAACATGATTCGACTTCCATTATGGTCATCTGGAAATATCATCCTTACATCGTCCCATACCTCTGTGCTCCACATATCATCCATTATAATAAGATATCTCTTACCTTTTAAACTTTTGTACACAATGTCTTCATTACTCTGTCCAGATCTTTCTGCTTTCAGGGAAACTAGAAGGCCTGAGAGAATTGCTTGTGCATTGTAATCTTGTGATACTGTAACCCAAGCACGAACCTGAAAGTGCTCCAAAATTAATGGATCATCATAAGCATTTCTGGCAAGAGTAGTCTTGCCAATGCCTCCCATACCGAAAATTGGGATGACTTGGAGTTTGGATGATTCTCCACAAAGCCGTGCCTTTATTTCCATCAAGTGGTCATCAAAACCAACCATGGAATCTTTGGTAGGGGGTACAAGCCTTGATGATGAAGCAGCAACAGAAGAATCACTGAGTTGCAAATCTTCCATTCTGACGCTATTCTTGGTCTCCATCACCTCTCCCCTGATTGAATCAATTTCTTCTGTTATATTTTGTAACTTGTAATACAGTGTTCGAAAATCATAACGAAGTGTAAGCTCCGTTCGATTCTGTGCAAACTTCTTGGTGTAATATGACCCAATTTCTTTTGACATAAAATACTCAATAATATCTTCTGCTTCATTTGCTGCATCCCTGATTCTTCCTTCCAAATAGTTGGCATTCTCTGGAAAATCTTCAAGAAATGCCTGCAAGAAAATAACGTTTTCATAAAGACATTTCATTTGTTGTTTTTCATAAAGAAAAGTTGAATCTTTATCTTGATTCAGGATCTGGTCTATGGTTTGTGCAAGTGAAACAAGAGCAGCATAAGCCATATTAACAAAACTATTACAAAGTATTCAAATCAGAAAGAGGGAAGAACAGTTAAAGGATCTAGAGACACGGAAGAGTTTGGAAGAAATTTAGAGACAGGATTGATTGCTAATTAAAATCTAACAGCACAAAGAAAGTTGTGTTGACACAGTTTTTCATTCTTAATTGTGAAGTAACTGTAACTACAAATAAAAGCAAGTAAAAAAATACTATAAAGCAAGAAAGAGGGAGAAAAAGAAATTGTTCTAAAGGAAAGTTGGCCACTGAAATCAATCAATTGTGTCAATGATCTAATCAGTCCAATTATTTTACTAATAAACAGTTTTGTTTTCTAACAAAATTATTAGCCAAACAGATCACTATGGATTCGGTTCCATGGTTATCGAATCTTTCAACTTCATTAAAGTTAACAACTTTTACAAAGTAAGAATGTAAATAGAGAATAGTGGCTTTGAATGAGTGCTCTCATTTTATTTTATTTTTTTACCTATAAAAATATGTATGAGTATATTTGTTTCTTTCTTTTTATGTGAAAACAAAAATATCCCTATCTAATGACAATATTATTGGTAAATTATAATTATTAAATTATTGTTAAATACTAAATGAATGTATATAAACCACATTTATTATGCCTTTGACTTGTCAAATGTATATACATTGAATGTACATACATCCAGTGTATATTCATTTTATTTATTGCTTGCATGCATTACTAACTAAATTTATCTTAAATTTTAAATTAAATATAACTCGTAAAAAAGTCACTAAATTAATTCTATAGTATTGAACTTACTATATATGGATTATTGTCAAATTAAGTTTATTTATATTATTTATTAGTAAAGTTCTCTTTGTTTCATTATGCCCTTGATTTGAAATACATTTTTTTAGGTCATTTATTTGTTAACATGTGGCAAATTTCATTTACTTGAAGAGTATGATTAGTGTGATCCTTTTCATGGCTTAGCTTCTTTGTATCCTTAACAAGTTCGATGTATTTACAATTGAATTGTTAAATAAAATTTATGTACATAAACTATATTTCTTATACCTTTTGAATTATCAAACGCAAATACGTTTTATTTATTGCATGCATGCATTACTCATTAAATTTATTTTAAATTTTAAATTAAATTAAACTCATAAAAAACTCACTAAATTAATTCTACGAAATGATTCTTGGGTTTCCCACTCTCACAAGCCATACCTACAATTCCCTTTTCTCTTCCCCCCACTAACCAATTAGCTTTGAAAGTGGGATTCTTCGTTCCAATGGTGTGATCATCCCCTTCAAGGAAAAAAAAGAGAAGGAACATTTAAAACAAAAAATATTAGCTGAAGAGGAGAATAATAGGGAGAATCAAAAGCCGATGATCGAAGTGGCCCTTATTTTCTTTGGAGTAAGTCTTTTTCTTATAGTATGGTTTTCTTTTTCCAGATTTTTATATTCTTGAAGTATGTGCAGTGATTTTGTTTTAATTTTCTTTTTCTTGATTGGTTTTTCTTGTCGGGATGTGTTTAAAATGTTTCTCTATATTTAACTAGATGAATGTATTAAAATTACATATAGTATAAAAATATAGTTGTTTACACTTAAATTAGGCAATGTCAATTGATAGTTTTAGCATGGCTCCAGGGAAGTTTCCAACTTATCTAAAAGATTGATATTTGGCAGTGGTAAGTTCAAAACAACACTTAGTCTCTATTGTTTTGACTTTCAATTCCTCATCCCCTATATTTTTGCTTGTCTTGATGTTGGTGGAGTTCTAAGTCTACAAAAATTGTGGCTATCAATGCAGCTGAGACGGATGGTGAGTGATACTCAATTTTCCCAAAAAATTAATTACGAAGCAGAAGGCCATAGTTCAAAAAAAAAGAGTAAATAATAGAAAGGATGAAGTAGATGACCATAGTTCAAAGAAAAAAGAAAATGTTAGAAAGGAGGAATCAGATGGCCATAGTTCAAAGGAAAAAAGTAAATGTTAGAAAGGACAAATCGGATAAGTCAATGCATAGCCCAGGAAAAGCCGATGTCTCCAGTGTAAGAAGGTCAGCCAGAAAAACATCATTGTCCTAGCAGACTACGCCAGCTCTCAAAGTACACAAAAGTCCAAGCATCTTAAGAAAGGGATGCCGTCTTTGACACCTCCCGTGAAGAGGAAATATGAAAGACTAGAGCAATATAATACACTGAGTCCTCTGGGAAGTTTTGACAGGGGCAAGAAAAAATTATCAATCGATTTTTCTAGTTCCAAGAAATCCGCAAAAGAACTTAGTCTGCCAAAATCCAAGAGAAATAAAGAGAAGACCATGATTTAGGTGACAATGGAATCTGAAAAAGCTGAACTTGACCTAGAAGCAGTTGACATGAAATGAAAGAAAATGAATGCTCGGACTTTCAAGGTACTATTTAAAAAATAGGGCATTAAGGAAATTGCGGCAGGTAAGTTCATCACTTCTATATTATTGTACCTTCTCCATTTACCTAGAACACTTTTAGTAGGAGATTGATATTCATTTTTAACCTTAGTATTGCACTCCAGTATATTTGTTTGTTAGCTTTCTTTATCCTCATTATAACACATTACACAATGACTTGTGTGAAAGATTTCTATTTTTGGTTGAAAGTGCTTGTGCTTTCTGATTATGTTCAATACTCTAAAAATTGCATGGGCTGGCCTAATGATGCATATGGTGTTTCTTAGTACACCGAGTTATACCAATACTATAACATGTTTTCCATATCTCATTAGATGGTGATGGGAGCTAGAAGAACCAAATAAATCTTCTAATATTTGCAATGAGAATATCAAAGATATTGTCTCTGTGCCAATCAGAAATGGAGAGGATGTTAATGATGATTGCAGTCGAAGAGTGATAGGCAAATCAAGAGATGAAAGCAATGATAAAGCTTCTGATGGAGCTATTTAGAAATCCACTTGTAGTTTGAAAGGCTGTCATGAAAATGACATCAATGTTGGTAAGTAGTGGTTAGCATGCCCTAATAGATTGTGGGTTTTGCAATTTTAGTAAGAAGGTTGAAGAATTAGAAGTCTTATTGTCTTTTGAGGCTGCTAGAAAAGGGAAATATTGTCACTTTTTTCTCTTTTGGTGGATGTCAATAAGCTGAAAAATGACTTGGAAAGTTACAAGTTTGATGTAAATTTTCTCTGGAATTTCTTAGGCTGAGAAGATAGTATGATTTTGATTTATAAGGATTCACAAGTTGTATATGGGCACAACTTTTCTTGTTTCTATATATAATTGTTCAATTTAGACATAGAACGATTTGTAACTTTGTTGATTTAGTCATGGCTCGGCTTGCATAGATGTGTTTCATTTAAGCTACAAAATTAGCCTGATTAAAATATTGTGTATAAACTATATATATTTATTTAAATATGAA
>JACGDI010001584.1:8100-40530 GCA_014898725.1 Jacaranda copaia
CTTTACTATTGATTTCAAACCAATTATTTTTTTGTCTAGTAAATGCGGATAAATTTGAATAAAATATTATTTATTAAATATATGTATACTATGAAAAAATATATATAAATATATATGCCTATGTAATGGGGAAAAGAATATAAAAAATGTGAGGGGTTTTTGGTAAAAGGGTTGGCATTTTGGGGGTTATTCTGGGGAGTTACTATTTCCCATTTTGGAGGCAAAACTTATCTAATGTTAGGGAATGTTTTGGAGAAAGGGTTTTCCTCCCCAAAATGTATTGGAACATTGCCTTCTCTTTTCGTATATGGATTTTGTTAGTTTTGCACCATTGATTTGTCTTGTTAACAAGAAACATTTTCTACCTTAAACTTTTGCAGCCATAGTGCCACACTAATAATTAATTTTCCTTGGTTTATCTTGTGGTCTCATTTCAGTGCATTGCGAGGCTGCCATGATCTTCTAAGTGTTTGAAGTTCTGGTTCACAACTCTAACTTCACTTGCAAGGTTGCAAGTTAGCCCTTTGAACCTATATTGGAACAAACATGGGTTTATGTAAGTTGTGTTTGTGCTAACTGCTTTTCTTCTCTTGTACTTTTCAATGTGCTTATTAGTTTTAAATACGTACTATATTATCACTAGTATTGTCAAATTTTATTTCTTTCACTGGATAGGTGCTATGTTATTATTAATTGTTGGAAAGGTGACAATTGCATTGTAACTTGAGGACCAAAATATGAATATTATTATTATTAATGTATGTTCGATTTAAAGAAACCCATAGAAATTATCTAATTACTGAGGGTCAGTATTCAGTCACCAGTGAAAATTCAAAAGTGACACATTTGAAGTTCTTGAAATATTATTATTCCTTTTTTACATAAAATATCATAATTGTAAGTCTGCTAAACTTGTTTCCTGAATCAGCCATGGTGACACCTTCATTGTACTTTTAATTAGTATTATTCCTATTGATATAGCTAATCATTATTGTCCTAATAGTCATCATCATCATCCTTATTGTTAACATTTTTCTGGTCATCATTAATGGTAATATGGTATGTTATTCTTCTTTTTGCCATTGTTCGCTATAATTTCCACCAGAGGTTATCTAATTGTCACCAGATTGACCATTATTTATGCTCTAGTATTGAATTATTAACATTACTGCTAAAACTATTGGCAGCACTACTGTTATTGCAAATTCACAGATGACTTCCTCCCTTGCCTCTCAGGCAAGGAGAAACAAGTTTTATTTATTTTAGGTTTCTTGTGTGGGCAATGTTACAAATTAATATCCCTTGTGGGTTTGCCATTTATATTTTGAATTCTTATGGATGCTACCACAAATTCAACTTGGAAATTCCATTTGGTCCTTTTAACAGGTTGAAAGCCCAAGTAGTTGATTCTGATCATTGCTGCAGGTCTTTCCTTGTGGGCCTGCAATGTGATTGGTGATGGAATAGAACTTAATCTATTCATAACTCTCTGAGAGGTCTTTCAACAATTTTGAGGCTCTGGAAATGTGTCCACAAGTAAATTATGTCAAAACATACTAGTATAACCCTGTAGACAGATGACTGCACTGATCAACTCATTCATAAACAATTAGATTGGTCAATCCCCTATGCTGATGTAAGACAAATGTGCATAGTGATAATCATAAGCATTTTGATACAATATGATCTGTATATGAAGTTTTATCTATTTTGCACTTCAGGCTCATTTTAGTGGCATATATCTTCTGATTTCTGATTTTCTGCTTGTAGAGTGAGTAGTAGTAGTGCTGAATCCAGAGACAGTTCCATCACTTACTAGTAAAAGTTGAAGACAGAGAGAAGTGCATTTTAAGTGAACAGAACCAAAACTTCACATTATATAAATTAAGAGAGAATGAAGATTCTTGATTAAATTTTAGAAGCCAGTCACTGTGAAGTTCATTGAGGCCTATTGAGATGCAGATATACTTTGTTGAAATAAGAATATTTACCTTGAACAGATTGAATACTGAAAGCCATTGTTTAAGAAACTGATGATTTGCCAATGATTTGTCCCCTTCTACCATTTGATAGTGCTAAAGGAATATCTAACTGGTAAATGTGAAAGTTGAGGATTACATCCCGTGGTTTTCATGATAGCAGCACAAAATCAGTTTTGTTATTATTTCTGAAGCTTTTGTTTGAAGCTGGCGACTCTGATGAAGGATGGTCTGATAGAAATCAAGGAATATGTGCCTTCTTACAGTTATACTCAGGAATTTTAGCAACTGAGGTGAATAGAATTCAGTGTTGAGGTTTTCTATTTATTGCTTGAGGGAAGTTGGCCAGAAAGGCTAGGAAAGAGGTCTAATTTGGGGATTGTTTGTTATGACCTTGGGCCATGGAGTGGGGGATTGGGAGTGAGACTATTTCAATATCCCATATGACCAGCGACGCCATTATCACATTTGGTCCATAGTTGAAGACTGCCCCAGTACACATCCAACCAAGCCTCCAATATTGCATAGTTAGCACACATGCAACAGGCGTTCGGCACAAATGATGTGGGATAGAGCATTTTGAGGCTTTATGGCTAATAAACAGTTCAAATAAGAAAGAAAGGCAAGAAACTGAGAGAAATGTGGCAATCATATTGGGCCATAGGTATCACGCCAGAGAGATGATACATTCCAATCTAGGGAAAAATTAATATAAAACTCCACTGTACCTCCTCCAACTAGCTGTTGTTACTTTATTAAACTTGGGTTCCAACATTCTACTTGTACAAGTTTGTTTTAGGCATCTACCAAAACGAAAGCATATTCCAGGCATGAAAAACAGTCTGGCGAACAACTTGGAAGGGATTAGCTTGGTATGTATGGTAGTAAGAGTTATGTAAGTTAGTGATGCCTTAAGTTCAGAGATAATTGCTTAAGCATTTTGGTCACAGGGAAAATTTAGTTAGCATATTTAGAAATAAGAATTTTTGTTATTGAGTGGGCCAATTGTGAGTGGCAACTAGAAGAATACATCTCTGTTGGCAGAGGATTAGCCTGGTTGTTGCGATATTTAGTTGTTCACAATACTTCTTTTTCTACTTTTTTTTTTGGGATCAATATTTGTTTGCATTACTTCAAATGCTTAAGATGATGCAAAAAGTCTCTTTTCTGTTATCATGCCCTTGCTTTGAAATGATTTTCATCTGAAATTTAAGAGTTTGAATATCAGATGTGCATATTTAGGTTATCTTAACGGCTTGAATTATAAGCTCGAGATTGGTTATGACACATTCTAGGGGACTAGTTTTCTGCTTTTTCAGAAGTCCTTTTCCTGTGAAATACCAAAAATTGTAGGGTAATATTCTTTGGTCGTCTTGATGTAGTCAGATCAAGTGTTTCTCATTTTTTATCTTTTGCTTATCAAAATTCCCATTAATACGCAGAAATGCACATGGACTTCTTATCATGCATTTACATATTGCTCTGAGCCATGATTTAATCAAAGTTTACATATGTGATATTGAACTTAATGCACACTAGTTTTTATGCAATATGAGTGTTGCCTTGGCTTTGTGCTGTTTGACAAGATTTGAGGATCTTTAAAATGTACTGAACTAGGGGATGCTGCATATTGAATAGAAATATGTGTACATCAGTTTTTTCTCATCGGTAATTGATGGTGATATATGTGTGTGTGCGCGCGTGCGCGCGTATATATATAATAAGAGGCCTTTATCATTTGACAAAAATTTTATGAAGAGTTAAATAGCATAATGCTCAAGCATAGAGGGGCTACCTTAACTTCGAAGGTTTCTTGTAAAGATGAAAGGAACTTGATTAGATTTAAGAAAACTGCCAGAACAGTTGGATGGATTAAACCTAAAAAAAAAAGGGGTTAACCGATATAGACGGCTGCTCTAAAGGGAACCCAGTTGAGTATGTAAGTGGATTCCTATAGGATTGTGGTGGCAATTTCATCCTTGCTTTCTTCATTTATCTTCGTCATGAACCCACCCTCCTAGCAGAATTTGAAGTCCTTTCATTTGGACTTGAGTTGTGCAAGGAAAGGAAATTGAAAGGAATTTAGATTTAAGTTGTTGTAATGATGGTGATCCAGCAAACCATGATTATCAGTGAAGCTGATTTATGGGTCTGGATTTCCTTTTAATTTACATTTCAAATATTTATTTTTGGTACCCGCCTTGGTGGTTGTTTGTTCTTTCATATATAACTTAAATCCTAGTACCAATCTTTATTGGATTAATTCTGCATCAAACATATTATTATTATTCATTAACTGTGTTAGTAACTTTATCTGTCATCAGTTTTTAAAAGATGGGAAAGAGTTGAAAGTTTGTGAGACTTGGAATTTGAGTATTTTGTGGCATTCAATACAGTTTACAAGAAGCATTTTCACAGAGGAATTTCGAAATTTATAGGACTTGAAGATGAAAGGTAATAAAAAAATAAAAAATAAAAAATAACTGTCAACTTTTTAATTCTTTCAGATGATCTAAACTTTCTTAATAGATATATGAAAAGATTTTAGAATTGACAACAGAAAAGTATAGCGATGCATAAACAGGTCAGAGAAATTTTGAGTGTAGTTTTCTGGATATCATTTCAATCTTATTGCCATGCGAGGTTTTGTTCCGTACCAAACTATTTCTAACATGCTTATACACTGTCTCAGGATGTAGAGAAGATAACTTTGCAAAGAAATGCAGTGAAATAAATGAGAAACCTTTTGGCAAAAAACTTTTCCAGGTCATTCTTTGGGTTCAGAAATATGGAATTGGAGCTTGGAATCAGAACTAGGAACTATTCTAGTTGAAACTGAACTGTTTCTCTCATTTTGTCCAATTCCAAAGCCCTGGTTCCTTACATTGCAGTTAAAAGTTAAAGAGGAAAAAAAGAAGAGTTGAGATTTTGTTAGTACTAGAACATCTAATCATTAGTTTTCAATCCCTCAGGAAACAACTCATCTGTAAGTGCTGGAGCTATCCATTGTATCTGATAGTAGGTTGTCTCCCACAAATCATCTTCTCCTGTCTCTATCAAAATCTCCTTTTCCTTCATACTAATCACAATCTTTCTTAATAGGTCCGGAATTACATCTGGCATTTTTGATTCGCCATATTCTCCCAAATCTGCCTTCATACATGTATCCATTCTCCTTAGTATTCCCAACCAGAATGTCCTAAAATTAGGAGACTCTGAGATTGGCTTCAGGAAATGCAGATACACTTCCGTCAAGACTTCCATTGAAATCTTAAGTGTACCTTCCATACTTCTGGTTTCCCTCTCTGCATTTTCTCTTCTTGAGTATTGCAGCATCTTTTCATGTAAATCATCAACCATAGCGAAAATGATACTGTAGAAGGCGTTAATACAGTTTGTTGGTGTGAATAAGAGTTCCTCGGCTAATATGAAGCTTCTCTGAAGAGAAATAACAGCATGGTTTCTTACTTCTTCTCTCCTTGCTAAGCTTGTCTTCTTAAGGGATTCCCCTAGCTTTTGAAAGAAGCTAATTGGATTAAAAATTCTTGCACTTTCTTCAATTGAAGAGCTACTTGCATTACTTGCTATACTCATGGAACTTCCTGGATCTGAATACCCAGCTCTATACCATTCAACTAACAAGTTTGCTGATTCTGCCAGCAGATCCATTACCTTCACGTTTCTCTCTACTCGGCTGTTCCTGAGTGCTACAAAGGCAAATGCACAGTCGATGCAGTAGGTATAATTTGTTTGCGTTAGGAGGGCCCCATCAGACATCAGCTTGATTAAGGTATCAACACCCTGATCATAGGTTTCTGGATGACGGCCCGTGACAGACAGCAGATGCAGGACTGACATCCAACCCAGTTGTGTTTGCAATTTTCCGGGATACTCTGCAATAATTTTGCTCACTGACTGCAACAAGAACTCAAAACAGGTATCAAGAATTTCTTTTTCCATCCTCCACATCAAATTTATTGACTTGAACATGAGTTCCTCTGAACCCTCCAATTGATCTGAAGCAAGCAGCCTGAGGCAAATCTTCATCAGGGATATTATGGCCTTCTCAGAAAATGGAATAGGTGAAAAGAGAGGAAATTGTGCCACTTCCAGCAAGTAATCATGGTAATAAGGCCAAAATGTTGAGAATCTGTGTGTATTGGCAGAAGCTAGAGAGCTAATTAGTTCCCAACAAAATCCAACAGTCTCCTCCTCCTCAACTGGGGTGCTGAACTTTTGGCCTTTGCCAGCTGCAGCAAATATGATACAACGCCCGAGATTGAGCAGAGAATCTTCAGGCAGACTTGAACTAGTGCTGAATATGCTTCCAATACGACATTGTTGAATGATTGTCATGTTCTGTTCAAATTCGCTTAATCCTAGGTTTAGAGCTTCTTCAACACTCTCCATTGACATGAAATTCAAGAATCTAGCCATTATGCCCGAGCTATGGCGTCTGTTACCAAATTTAGGATCTTGACTTGGAAGAAAAACGCCTGACTCTAATTTTTCTGTCAGCTGGTCTGAAACTGAGTTTGAAGCATTGTCCAGCTCAAAGATAGATTGTGGAAGCAGCTTCAGCCTTTTGAGCTTCAATAAGCAGTCAATGATGGTTCTCCAGCCCCCCTTGATGGAGTCTTTGAAAGTATTTGCAGTGGTGAAAACTGCCAGCATTGCCATCTTCGGCTTCATATCATGGCTGAAAGCATACAAGGTTTCTTCTGCAGAGGCATAAGGATTGAGTAACGTGGTGAATTTGCAGAACGAGCAAAGGAGCTCATCTAAGGTATCTTCTAATCCATACTGTGATATTCTAGCAATTGAAAACAATGCTTCTATGCATTCATGCTGGATTTCGTCGTCATCAGAGTGTTCAAAAACTGCTGCAATGGTTGCAATGGAGGGTCCAGCAATGGTGGCAAACATATCTCTTCCCAGTCTACAATCAAAATCACATAAGATAAACCGTTGAATAATCTTGGCCCGATTTACCAACTGGATCCATCTATTTGGATTCATTTCTACTGTTGATCCAGACTGGTCGAGGCTGATTGCATTGGTTGCAATGGACTGGAAAAGTTCTGACAGGTATTCCCGAGGTAGATCATTTCCTCCATTGATTGCTCTATTGTTTCTGATGAAGTCTTCCTCTGTCATTTTCTTCTTGACTTGTGGATTATGTTGATCAGTATTCAGCATAATGATTGAATAGCAAAGAATCATGACTGCATCCTTGCTTGCAAACATATCCGAGGATTGTTGATCATAGAATTTCTCTGAGAATGCTTCTAGAATCCTCTGGATTTTTTGGGATTCTCCTGGCAATCTGAAGGTTTCCAGGTAAGTTCTAAGAGCAGTATCTAGAACCATTCCAGTGAATTCGAATGTATCCGTGAACTCTTTGAGGACTTGAATATGAAATGCATCAGGATCACCTAGATAGTTCCCTATCATGGTCTTGTCTAATTTGGGGGTATATCGAAAAAAAATTGCATAAGCCTTGGGATCTGGTGGTTCTGATATCAGCTGAGAAATTTTTAGATATTCCAATCCCTTTTTGTCATCCCTGTTAAAATGATTCCCTGCGATTAATATCTTCCTTTTCTGCACTTTTCTGACCCTAACATAATCCACCCACGACTCAATATCGTCCTCCTTCGATTTCTCTTCCCAGAAAGGTCTGTATCCAGAAATCTCGACTGGAAATGGTCCCGATGGGCTGGAATCATCTTCTTTATCAATACTATCAGCAATATTGTGGAAAATGACAGATAGTCCTTCAAAAGCCTGAACCTGAATACTTGTTAAGAGGCCCCCTGTGGGAAATGCATACTTACAGAGAAGCTTACCCATCTCTTCGAACACATTCCTGAAAGTTGGATCACAGTCATAATTCACATAGGCTTCTATTATGAAATTTGGTTGCCTGCAGAAATTAATGATCCCTTCAACTGCTACTTCCTGGAGTTGAAGTGGGCTTCCCGGAGTTGCAACTCTAAACAGTACAAATGAAAAAAACGCTTCCAGTTGGAGACGTATAGACCTGAAAAAAGAAAGCAACTTTGTTCAAGAGCAGATAGCCAGAAATGGTTTCTGTAAAAACAAGTGGCTGTTCATCATAATGCTCACCTGCGGAGGAAGTAATATATATTCAAAACAGTACTACAGATCATGGACAGAAGCAATGGACTTGAGCACGCACCATAGTGGATCAAATGATGAAACAAATCATCCTGGATCATTCTCAAAAGTTTAGGATGTTTTCCTATGCTGTCTCCACTCAATTCTATTGCAGAGTTGATCAAATACAAGGCGAAAACCTGCATATTTTCATCTGCAATTTGAAATGTCATTCCGTCTGTCTCCATAATATCCACCACATTCAGCAAAGAGCACAAGAAGTGAAAGATATCAACCGCAGAGCGGATTCCATATCCAGAATCCAAATTGTTATCCTCGGTATCTGATTCAGAATTCTCCCAATCTTTCACCTCGATATCAGGCAATCTTGAGTATATTATCTGGATGAGTTCATGCATTGTGTACCTAGCACTACGCTGAAGTAAATCACCACGGCTGGCCGACTGCTGAACTACCTGGAAACACGTATTCACAACCGTGCAGGCGGATTGATCGGTAAGCAAAACCGAAGCCTTATGCCTCATTATAGCTGTCAAAACCTGTAAAATCCTCATCATAACTGCATCTTCTGTTATAGGGTTGGCTTTCTCCAAACGACAGCCTGTGATTGCTGTGACAGACAAATTTATCACATCTTTAGCGCCAGCAGTCTTCTCGTCAAAGATGCCAAGTCTGAGGATCTTCAGGATGGATTGAAGGGCCACAGCCGTGGCGGCAGCTGGGATGTCGTCACTTTGTATCACATCAAGAAAAGGCGAGAGGTAAACTGATGGATCGATCGTTTGCCATTCTTGTTGAGGATTGAAGAGAAGGGCTCTTAGAGATTTCAAAGATTGTAATATGGAAGCATCACAGGTCTCATCAGGATGGTGGTAGAATCCGGGAGTCAATTCTGGGGGACGACGAATAACTGCTAGTAAAGCTCCAACCTCTGTGTTCAGCATGCAGGATAGTCCCAGTTCTTTTCTTTTGGATTTCATTTTTTCATCTTCTTTCTTGTTATCCATGGACAACTAGAAAAGCTTTCTCAGAAGTTCAAAAAACTGTTTGTGTTAGTTACCTAGGATGTGTTTGTTCGTTGTTGAAGTTACTATTTTGGTCATTGATGCCTGGTTTGTTGGACTTGGAAATTGCAGGGTATCATTGGTAAAGTTGAGGGGCATTACCTGGATTGTATCAGACAAATAACCGAAATTCTTGCTAGAGAAGAGGTTAGCTTCTTTTGGAAAATAAATGGAGTTCATTTATTTGTGGTTAGGATTTAAGAAATGAATATTTTCACCACAAATCTTTTCCATGTGTTTCTTTTCTTCTGTTACACAGTCCTGTCCCGGGGGTTATGTTAAGATGCTTGGTCCTTAATGAGCCACCTCAAAAAAAATAATAACAACAATAATAATACTAATAAAATTGGATTATTTAAACATTTTAAGTGTTACAAGAGTTGTTTCTTTTATTTTTTATTTTTTAAAATTATCACAGGGATAACATGCAATTCAATCGGCGCAAGTCAAGAACTATATAAAAAAGAAGAAGATATAGGAAAAAATTAAAGCCAAATAAAATCTGGCCCAATTATGATTGTAGAAAAAAATTGTGAAACTATCTGAGAAACAGATAAATATGAAAACAGTTTTATTAATTACTTCATCAAAAAGTTCTTGGTGGTGTGCACATTTCTTCCGCAACATAAATTTATATCTTCACCCACATAATGCAGACTATCCGAAGTCACACCAGTACTTAGGAATCAGTTAAAATGGGCTCCTTTGAGGATGATGGCAAAAACAAGATGCATATTCACAAATGACTCCATTTTTGTGAAGTCGTTGCAAAGTGAGAGAGAGTAGACACATAAGATATATATTCTGTAATATATCGATATAGACACACTTTTGTCGAATGTCATCTGTACCATTGCCATTGCCATGTAAACCATCAGACGGGACATAAGTACTGTAGCAGTTTCTGCAGTGAGTTTCTTAATTTGTGAAGGATGGAACTTCTTCCGCTGCTGCTGCTGGTGCACTGTGGTTGGACAATGCAAAATTTCTCCAAAGCCATCGGTTCTTGCGCTTAGTATGATGTGAAACTACTTCTGATTCTGTCCTCCTCAACATTTCCCACATAATCTGGACATCCTCATACCCACAAGTTTGGATGTCATCGTGGAGTTTCAGAAGGCCGGCACCTGAGGAAACGCAAGATAAAAAAAAAGTGAGTTGTCCACCTAGGGTTGCCATAAGTTTTGAGAATCAAGAATTCAGAGGAGATAGTGAATCTCTGAATTAGTTTTGAAGTTCAGCTTATCTTTAATCTATCACACTGTTGAATGGCAACAAAGGCAAGGGAATTAATTCCATAAGTTGTACCAGATTATATTTTGATGCTTTTTACCCTGGGAAAGATGCATATAAGTATCTTATCTCTTCACGTCATTCATCAAAGCTGACCAACGAAGGAACTAAATTCCACTTGCATGAATGGAGCACATTCTAGGTCATATTGATGCTTTTTCTCCTATTTAGTTCTCCAAGTCCACTTTAATTTTTGCCTAGCTTTTAGTCACTAACCTGAATAAGGCACAGTTTTGTTAAAAAGGTTGGTTTATCGGTAATAAGAAGATTGCTATATGCTGGGATCAAGATCTGGCCCATGAAAGGCCAGGATTGATAAAGTAAATAGGATGCAACCAAATAAATATCACAGATAAAGTAAAGGATGAGCCGAGAATCAAGTAGTTCTCCAGAGGGACAAGCTTGAACTCTAATCCGCTACCCCTTTCAATGAATACCAAGCCAGCTTGAACTCTAATCCGCTGCTCCTTCCGATGAACACCAAGCTAACTATTCACCCTTAATGGATATATAATTAAATTAATCCTCCTCATTTGGTTCTCACTGTTAATTGTTCCAACTTATGGGTTAAGAGAAAGAGCATCTAAAATGCTTTCTAAATCCAAATAGTGTGTGTACCTATGATGATTCTTGTGGCACAAAAAATTGCGTGCTTCATGAAAATTGAAACAATCAAAATTTGTGATGCAAGCATTACTTTATTGGATTCAATAATTTTTGTTTAACAAGCTACAATAATGGACGGGCCTCTAGTTTATTGAAGGAGAAGATTAGAACCCAATAAGAGAAGAACATAAGAAGTTTTAGCAGTAAAATTAAATTGTATCTTTGATTAATTAATATCTCTTTTTTGTTGACTTTCTCCTTTTTTTAATCGACACGAAGTCAAATTCAGGTTGCTATTCAATCTAGCAGTTAAATACCGAGTGACCATTGTCTATGTCCCTCGACTCCCATCCCCACGCAAAAGAAAGAAACAAGCCAAAAAAATGAAAAAAGAAAAAAGAATAAAGAGAAAAAGAAAGGCCAGCGGGCCATTAAAAGAAACAGGGGCAAAATGTTTAATGAATAAGCAAGGCAATGATTACAAAACAATGGGACATCATTTTGGTGGTTAGCGGTTTTATGTTATTAACAACTTGGGAGTTGGGACCTCTCACACCAATCATCATCTCAAATTTTAAATGCATTTGAGTGGATTTTACCTAATGGATGCAACCACATATAAGTGGAATCTTTGCATATATTTACCATATAGAAGATGTTAAGAAAGAAATATAGCGCCATTCCAGAGCCATCATTAGTGCCTTATATAATATCATTTAAATAAGACTGAATAGTGCTTAGCTAACAAGTGGATGACTAGATCCATTATAAATAATACCAGATTTTTTGGGTAAAAAGAAAAAGAAAAAGAAAAAAAAAAGTTTATCTACTCTTATCTAATTCTAATTTTCTCAATTATTCTGAGACTCTTTTTATCCCACTCTGTTTCATTCTCCATCTCGTCTCCCATTTCAATTAATTATTTTAATAAAAAAGTATATAATACATATATTATATAAGTATATATTCATAAACTGAAATATTTATGAAGTAAAATAAAAGATAAAATGTAGAAAATGTAATAGAGGATTTCAACTGTTTTCATTCGCAACATTCTTGCAACCTCTTTTGATCTCAGGAAACGCCCATCTTTTTTCGCGGGGCTTCTCAAATTTCAACAAAAAACTGAGGGCTAATTCGTAGAATTAGTTTTCAAGGCCAATTTCGTAACGTAGACAAATACTATCTGAAGCAGACTTTCGGCTAAGGCATCCAATATGGGAAGTCAAGAAATAGGAAAAATTTAAAGACCACCTAATTTATTCTACACCAACTTACAGAAAAAAAAGGGATTGTTCTACATAAATCTAACTACATTCTTATCCTCTTAAATCCAAAGTATCTTCAAGAACAAGAATGCCCAAAATCAATAATAACTGGATGTCTTAGCAGAAAATTAACCCAAAAAATAAAGGAATTACTTAGTAAACGGAGTTTCACAAGTACATAATTCCCAGTTTCATGGATTTTTCATCTCCTTATGAGATATAAAATTGACCAATTAACAAAAAAGTTGAAAAATTAATAACCTTTCTCTCTAAATATGGCTGATCAAATCACACAGATATACACACACTCTCACACACAACCAGAATTTCTGTTGACACTCCAAACTTACTTGATGCAGAGACAAAACCACAAGAACCTCACACAAAAAAAACAGAGCAAAGGTGATTATATTATATATTACTAACCATTTTTGCGAGCCCTTACACGAGCAGAAACAGAGCACCAAATTCTCCTAACTGGGAAAACCACTTTGTGCCACCACTCCATCACCTTAATCCTCACCTTCCTCCGCCGGTTCACGCCGCCAAGTCGACTAAGCACCACCACCCTTAACCCGGCCAGAACTACACCTTACGCTCCACCCCTTCTACTATGCGCCCAAGAATTAAAACACTTTATACATATATATATGTATATATCTACATGCAAAAAAGCACAAACTTTGAGAGAGTTCTAAACACACACAGAGAATGTGTGTGTGTGTGTGTGTGTGTGATCTCGTGAAGGATTTTCTTGGCTTGGCAATTGGCATTATAAAGCGTCACGTTTAGCGGTTGGAGACACTTGGAAAAAAAATTTCTTTTTTATGTTCACCGACAGGTGACAGTATCCTGTGGGCTTTTTTTGGGGATTTTTTAAAAGAAATAAATTGGATTTGGACACGTTGTTCATGTCGGGCTTTTATTTTCTTTTGGGGCTTTGGGATTCATTGTCTGTTAGGATTTCAATTTCAAAGAAAATTTGACTTTTTTGTGGGGAAATTTAATATAATAAACAACACTAACAAGTGTGTGATTCAGACAATTATTCTGATCTTTGGGCGGTTTGACTGTCCGAGAAAAGAAAATGTTTTTACCTCAAACTTAGAGACATCTGTTTTTGTTAATTGATTCAAATACCTGCAGTTGTTTTAAATGTATTATTATTATTTTTTTGTTCCTGTTTTTGACATATTGTCCTACTTCACTATTTTAATATTTTTTAGAAGATGATTGGATTTCAGTTTTTAAGATTTTTTTTTTCTTTTGGTTTGCTTTATCTTTCTTTATAATATTAGTTTCATTTTTAAGGTTCACTACAAAAAAGTAGGTTATCATATAGTGATGTTAAAAATTTATAATTTCAACTACAAAGTTATTCTAATTAAATTCAAAATTAATATTCTCATAACTAATTCTCGGTACAATCCATAATTGATGATCATTCCTTTATATATATATGATGGAGATAATTAATATATGGCACTAAAGGAACCATTTTGCCCCCAAAAATTAATTAGAATACCCAAATAGGTCAAGATTTGCATCTTTTTACTCGATTTGGGTTATGATCCGCATAATGGGCCATTGATCAATAAGGAATCCGATGCTCAAGGATACACCACCTCGATCCATACAACTAGGAACAACTCATTGCTTATAAAGGGGAAGAACTCGCATAGTTCCAAGTAATGTTGTCATTACCCATTATGCTCTACTTTGTTCATTCTTTACCTTAAACTCTTTGATCACCTCAGCCATACTAACTTAGACATCGGAGGCCTTAGCTGAGGGTGATTTCAACTAGACTAACATGTGTTCTTTTGGCCAGGTTAGAAACCTAGGAGAGTCACTCGTGCAGATCTAGGTCGAGATCGATGTCAAAGGTAAGATACAACTTGGAAACATCAAGTCGAGGTCAAAGTCCTAGACTTTAAGCTGCATTAGTTGGCGTCATCTAAGGAACTCTGATTTGATTCATTGGTTGTAAGAACAAACAGTTAGAGATGAACAAAACTCCAGGACAAACTGTAGATATACAAATCCCAATATCATCTATATCCTCATCATCACCAATTTTGCTCACCTCTCCCATACCACCTCCAGCTGCCATGTATCATAACATCTACAAAATAGGGAAAGGATTGTGCCCCAAGATCCTGGCAAGACTCAAGTAGTGTAGCTCAATAGGAGAGATCTAGAGCAGTTAGTTTTCGAGATGAGTCAAAGATTCTGGGATGAACATGAACGTAAGAGTTAGTTAGGAGCAATGACACTAGTACAGGCGATCCCCCATCCAGGTGAATCGACCATTATTTTAGGAAAGGAGGTTGAGTCCTGTATTAGCTAAAGAGGTGTAAGGCTTAAAGATCTCGAGGGAGGAAGAGATGGCCGACTTCAATGAGAGGGGGAGTAAGATAGTGAGAAGGCTAAGTCACCCACTGAATGTTTACAGAAGAAAGAAAGGATCAAGATTGAAACCGTTAGCATTAAATCAAGAAGACCACGTACTCAGAAAACCCCAACCTTTACTATATGGGGAAGAAGTTAATGAAATCAGTGACCAAGTCGAGCAACTGAGCAGAAATATAGTTGACCTCAAAAAGAAAGGGACTTTAATGCTGCAAAAAGAGGAACTCGCCATTTTCTGCTAAAATATTAGCCAAGTCAATAGCCTCTCACTTTAAAACCCTAGATTTATTGAAATATGATAAGACCAAAAACTCATAGAAAAATGTTATGGCTTTCAAAAATATCATAAATTTGTATAGACAGTTAGAAGTCATGAATTCTAGAATTTTTATGACAATGTTGAGCGGAAAGGTGCATGAATGGTTTATGGGACAAGTCCTTGGAACAATAGTGTCATATGACTAGCTTATAAGAAAGTTTCTATACCAGTTTGCTAGCAAAAGAAAGTCCAAGAGGTCTGCAACTTACCTATTTACTATACGACAAAGGGACGATAGGACCCTAAGGGGTTTCATGAATAGGTTTAACAACAAAATGCTGGAGGTGCAAGACTTGCACATTGATATGATCACGAGCATTCTCATCTACAAGCTTAAGAAGGGACTCTTAGCTTTGGCCTTTGCTAGGGAATTCCCAGAGGATATGGAGTAGCTAATGGAGGTGGCTCAATGTTACATTCATGAGGAGGAGATTAATGCCATGAAAGATCATGAATGGTCCAAAAACACCTAATGAAGGTCTAAAATAGATCAAGGACCTCAGAAATCTCGATCTAAAAAAGATCGTCATTGTTGTCCACCTCTAAGTAAAACTATTATGCCCCACTTAACACCATAAGATCTCATGTGCTCATAGCCATCGGGGAGTCAAAGATATTGCAGTGGCCTCGAAAGATATGGGATACGCCGGTGAGGTAGAACTCGAATAAGTACTGTCACTTCCATAAAGACTGGGGTTATGACATTGAGGATTGCATTCAACTTAAGGATAAGGTGGAATGGCTCATTAGATAGGGCTATCTGAAGGAATTTATAGCAAAGGAATTCAGGGCCAAGGGATAGGAGCATGAGGGGGAACATGGCAAGAAAAGGAATCTATCTGAGTCTTGGAGCAAATTCTACAGCACAAAGAAGAAGGGTAAGGAGGTAACAAATAACCATGTAGGAGATAATTTGCCATGACGAGGGGTCATATATATGATAGCAAGGGGTCTAACATCGGGAGACTCCCAGAATGCAAGGAAAAAACATGTTAGGTCCATTAAAAAACTAGAGAGGCCAGAAAAATATAAACCCAATGTTGAATATTGCTGATTAGTCTGTGATCACTTTTGATGACAGAGACTCTCAGGGAATGGTTGGCCCACAAAATGACCCGATGGTCATCACGATAGACATAGCCAACTTTTTGATGCATAAGGTCCTAGTGGATAATAAAAGTTCGATAGATATAATATTCTTGGAAGTTCTGAAAAAGATGGAGCTCACCTTTATGAGGATCATGCTAGTATATACACCTTTAATGAAATTTGGGGGAGCTGAGGCTATGCTAGTTAGGACTATAAACCTCTCGGTCTCATTGGGAATAGAACCAAGCCAAAGAATCCTATTCTTAAGTTCCTAGTGATTGATGTTCTATTTGCATACAATATGGTCTTAGGAAGACTTGGCTTAAATCAATTTCAAATGGCGGTATCGACTTTTCATTTGAAAATGAAGTTCCCAACAAAAGGAGGAGTCGAGGAGGTAAGTTGTAACCAAAAATAGGCAAGAGAATGTTACTACATGTCTCTCAAAAAAAGACTCAAAATTGAGGGATTGAGGTCGAAAGGAGAAAGTTCGAGATTTGGGTCGAGGGGCAAAAAGGCTATCGTGACCTTTATGGAGGTCATTGCATACCTAAAATCCTAGGAAGAAAACAAAAAGAGGCAAGTGGATGAATGTAGAATAGAACCAACAGGAACGTTCAAGGAGATTAAGTTAGTGCCCGGGGATCCAAGCAAGATAACAAGGATTGGAACTCAGATGAACTTGGAGTTGGAACTCTTGATAATAAAATTTTTGAGAAAAAATGCCAATATCTTTGTGTGGAAGCCTTCAGATTTTGAAAGGATAGACCCTAAGGCGATAGTGCACAAATTAAATGTGGATCCCCAAGTAAAGCCTGTCTAACAGAAGAAAAGGAATCACAAGTGATGAAAAATCATATCATAGAGGAGGAAAATGAATAAGCTTTTTGAGATAGGATATGTTGTCGAGATGTAATGGTCATACCAAAGATGAAAAAAAGATGAGAGATGTGCACAGATTACTCAGACTTGAACAAGGTTTGCCTAAAGGACCCTTATCTCCTACCGCAGATTGATGTATTAGTAGACTCAACTGCAGGGTGTTCTCTTTTCAATATGATGGATGCGTTTTAGGGATACCATCAAATTTTCATGTCGAAGGAGGATTGAGACAAGACAATCTTCATCATTGAAAGAGGAATATTCTATTACAATGTCATGCCATTCAAACTGAAGAATGCGGGAGCTACCTACTAAAGGTTAGTGAATCAGACGTTCAAAGACCAGATTGGGATAACTATAGAGGTATATGTGGATGATATGTTGGTTAAGAGATTGAATGAGCTCAATCACTTGGGACACTTGGAAGAAGCATTCGTCATTATGAGAAAATATAAGATGAAGCTTTACCCAGCCAAGTACACCTTTGGGGTCAAAGGGAAAATTCTTAAGGTATATGGTTAGCGAGCAGGGAATAGAGGCCAACCCAAAAAAGATCAAGGCTATAACTGATATGACTGTAACAACAAATTTTCTTGTCTGCAAAAACCAAAATTACAAAACAAGAAAAATTGTACAAATAAAATCAAAATAAATAAATCAATCAAATGTGGATTCAATATCTAATCTAATCCCCTCATTCTTCCCTTTCAAAAATAATCTTGAATTTAATGAGCTCCGCAAAGAACGCCTTGAACATGGTGGATTTCCTTAAATAAAAATAATGCCAATTTAAGGGCTTCGCACCTTGATCTTGAATCAAATGTAAAAAATATATGAATTCTGCTAAGAATGCCTTGAACGCCATGGATCTCCTTACATTTGATTTGAATAAAAAAATGCCAATTCAAGGGCTCTGCACCTTAATCCCAAATTAAACGCAAAAAATATATGAGTTTCGTGAAGAACACCTTGAATGTCGTGGATCTCCATGAATTCAATTGAGAGAACTGCTGAACTCCTTTAAAGCTCCTTTCACTTGTTAGAATTTGTGTTGTATGTAGAATGAGCTTTGGTCATACTTTTTATATAGGCACTTGATAGGAGACTTCTAGATTGTCTTGAACTCCTTTGACAATTATCTCTTCAATAAGATAATATCAAATATTAAGAGATAATATAAGATATATTTGATTTGATAATATCAAACATCAGAAGATAATATCAAATATCTTTGATTTGATTGGTCCATAGGTATAGACACTTCATCTTTGACACTTGTCAATATTTGATTTGAGTATAAAATAAATATTAAATCATTAATTAAAATTAACTATTTATCTTTTAAAATTAAATTTAGTAAATTTCAAGAAATAAATAGAAATTTTAAATTAATAGCTAGCATATTATTTACACGTGTCACCTTTTAATTGGCCAAAAATTAACATGTCTGCAATGACCTCTCCCAAGTTGGTGAAGGATGTTCAAAAATTGATTGAGAGAATCGCGTCATTGAATCGAATTATTTTGAGGTTGACGGATCAAAGTTTGCTCATTTTCAAAATTTTGAGGAACATGAAGAACTTCTAATGGGATGAAAAATATGAGAAGGTTTTTCAAGACCTTAAAGAATACCTAGCCTCACCACCTTTGTTGGTCAAACATGTATGCAAGTAACATCTATACTTATATTTGACGATGTTAGAACATGCAATCAGCTCGGTGTTAATTCGTGGAGAGAATTCGATTCACAAGCCAGTATACTATGTGAGTAAGGTTTTGTAGGGGCGAAAAGTAGATACATGGAGGTGGGAAAATTGGCTCTAGCTCTTGTGGTAATAGGAAGAAAATTGAGGCTTTATTTCTAATTATATAAAATTATTATCTTAACTAATAATCCATTGAAACAAGTTTTTGCTACTGATGTCGCAGGGAGGTTGGTCAAATGGGCGATGGAGCAAGGAGAGTTCGACATAGAATACCAAAGTGGGAGCTTTGTGAAAGCACAAGTCCTAGCAAATTTTATAGTCAAGATGATAGGGTAAGACCCCGAACCAAGCAAGGAAATCTAGATGATACACTTTGATGGTTTTGCTACGTCACAATTTGGTGGGGCTGGAATTTTCTCCAAAGAGCTTGAGTTATTTGAGCTCGAGTTCCTAGTAAAGTTGACCTTTAGGGTCACTAATAATGAGGCCGAGTATAAGGTGATGATCATAAGATTGAAGGTGGAAAAGCACATGAACACTAAGAGGTTAAATGTTTACACTGACTCATAGCTCGTAGCACTTCAGATTGAAGAAACATTAGAAACCCAAAGAAATCCATGACTGAATACCTGAAAAAAGTAAAGGAGCTCATGATGGAGTTTGAATTCTGTTAAGTGCAACAAATCCCAAGAGAAGAGAATGAGAGGGCTAATGCTTTATCAAAGTTCAAAAGTTTGAGCAAGGGGACCCAAAGTTCATTTACAACCTTATTAGTAGCAGAATGCTCCGAATTGGAAGAGAGAGCTGTTGAGAAAAAGGTGACAATGCAAATAAAGACTAAGTTGACCTAGAATGATGACCTGGTTGGATTCTTGACTAACGGGGCCTAGCCTGAGGACTTAAGAGAGGCTAGGAGATTAGAGTTTAAAGCAAATCGATTCATTATGGTCAACGAGGAGCTATACAAGAGATCTATTAAAGGGCTATTGCTAAAATGCCTAGGATTTGAAAAAGCTCATTATGTGATGAGGGAGATTCATGAGGGAAGTTGCGGAAACCATTCTAGTGGGAGATCCTTATCACTCAAGACCCTCATGCAGGGTTACTTTTGGCTAACTATGAGCTAAGACGTGGCTGCCTTGGTAAGAAAATGTGAGAGATGCTAGTTCCACGCCAATCTTACCTACTGATTAGCAGCACTAATGGAGCTCATTCTCGTGTCGTGTCTATTCAATCAGTAGGGGATTGATATATTGGGCCATTTCCCGTAGCTTGAAGTCAAAAAAGATATGTAATCATGGCAATGGAGTACTTCAGCAAATTAGTTGATGCAGAAGCTTCAATGAAAGTTACTGAAAAAGAGGTTATCAACTTCCTTTGGAAAAATATTATATACAGGGTTGGGATACCACGAGTCTTCATTTTTGATAACGAAACTCAATTTAATGGGAAGAAGATTATAAATTGGTGTGATGAGCTCCGCATTAAATAGTAATTCACATCAGTAGGGAACCCAAAAGTTAATGGAGAGACAAAGGAAACTAATCGAGATTTTTTAAAAAGCTTCAAAGCTCGTCTTCATGAGGCAAAAGAAGGATGGGATGATGAGCTCCAAGGGTATAGTGGACACATCACACTAATCCCAAAATGGCGATGGGTGAAACCCCTTGTTGCTTGGTATATAGGGTAAAGGCAATAATCCCAGCTAAAATTGGAGAGCCTACTCGAAGAATATTAGAATATAAACTCGGGAATAACAATGAGGCTTGTGAGTTTGAGCTCAAGGTGATTTAGGAAAAACAAGATAGAGCTTACTTGAAGATCTAAGAATACAAAAATAGTATGGCGAGGTACCATGACAAGAAAGTTCAACAGAGAAGCTTCAGAGTAGGCGACTGGGTCTTGAAAAATGTGAAAGTCTCGAAGTATGTGAGAAAGTTAGATTCAAACTAGAAACAGCCATACAAAGTGGTCGAGGTAACAAGACAAGGGTCATATAGGCTAGAGGATGCTAAAGGATAAAAGTTACCAGGTTATGGAATGTGCAGAATTTGAAAAAATTTTATGTTTGACTATAATGGATCTTTTAAAGCCTACGTGTAGCTAAAGCTCTCTAATGCATTTACAATTTTAAGAATTGCTTTTATTCTATTATGAGAATTTTTCCAACGCTATGTTGCTCACATTTCTCTCAATCTCCAAGATCCCAAGTCAAGGGGATCAAAGTTTTATACAAGGTCTGCTAAAGGCCTAGGAAGCGGAGTTGATCCTACCATGGGATCAAAATCTTGTATGGATCTGTGCAAGATCCCAAGTCAAGGGGATCGAGGTCCTATACAAGGTATGCAAAAGGCCCAAAAAGTGGAGTTGATCCCGTCATAGGGTCAATATCTTGTAGGGATCTGTGCAAGATCCCAAACATTAGGAAGATCCCAAGTTAAGGGATCAAGGTCTTACATAGAGTATGCGACAAGCCCAGGAAATAAAATTGATCCCGTCATGGGATCAATATCTTGTAGAGATATATACAAGATCCCAAACACTAGAAAGATTCCTAGTAAAAGAAATCAAGGTCTTATACAGGGTCAATGAAAGCCCTAGGAAGTGGAGTTGATCCCGCCACGATATCAACTTCTTATGTAGATCAACGCAAGATCTTAAATACCAAGAAGATCCTAAGTCAATGGGATCGAGGTCTTATACAAGGTCAGCGAAACGCCCAGGAAGTGGAATTGATCCCACCATGGGATCAATATCTCGTATAGATCTACGCAAGATCGCAAACACCAGGAAGATCCCAAGTCATTGGGAACGAGATCTTATATAGGATTTGTGAAAGGCCCAGGAAGTACAGTTGATCCCACTATAGGATTGACATCTTATATGGATCTGCACAAGATCCTAAACACTAAAAAGGTCCCAAGTCAATGGGATCGAAGTCTTATGCAAGGTCTGTGAAAGGCTTAAGAAGTAAAGTTAAACCCATCACAGGATCAATATCTTATATGGAATCTGTGCAAAATCCTAAATACTAGAAAGATCCTAGGTTTATGGAATTGAAGTTGTATACAGTATTTATGGAAGGCCTACAAAATTGATTGGGTCCTGAATGGGATCGACATCTTGAATGGGAACTGCACAAGACCCTAAATTTGGGATCAACACCTTGAATCGAATTTACACAAGATCCCAAATGCAAAAATCCCAAGTTCATAGGATCGGGATCCCGTGCAAAAGAAATGAAGATATATTAAAAAGAGGCCTTGGTGCCTTGTGGCATGATCTAATTAAAAGGTGTCATGAGATTAGGTGACTTGTGATATGAACTCACATCTTTGCACAATATTCAGAATAACATAAAGAGCATTCAAAGTAAAGCACATAGATCATTTATAGCGAACTCAGACACTTAGAACAAAATAAACATTATATTTAGTCCATTTAGTGAGATTCAATTGATATTGGTTTGAGATCGTTATACGTAATAGAGACAAGGGAGAAAGGAGGATCTTGAACTGCACAAAATATATCTAGCTATAGCAGCTAACTACGCGGAGCTCCCCACTCCCGCAGTAGCATCTTTGGGATCCTAAGGAGAAAAAGTCATATCTGGGATCTCACATTCTTTAGCAATAGTAGCAATGACCTCAATCTCCTTGGCTAGGAATGCAAACTTATCCTCAGGTTCATTTTTCTCAGGTAGCCCACTAATAGGATAATCCTTCAGATCTGCATCCTTGGTAGGTTCAAGCAGGTCCAAGTTAAATCCTTCAACAATCTCACCCAACTTCTTCAGTTGGACCTAGTACTTCAAAAAGCTCATATATGCATATTCAGCGATCTTTTCCTCGACCATGGATTCGAACATACTAGAATTCATAAAGGTTTGGGCTTGTTCCATCCTGGTGTTCTAGATCAATTCTTTATACTCAAAGGATTTTTCAAACTTGGCCCAACCTTTGGAGAAGCCCTTATTATGTGACGCCTTTTTCTTAGAGGCTAAGGACTTTTTCATTTTTGACAACTTTTACTTCAATTCCATGATTTGTTGATCTCAATCCATTAATTCCTCTTTGTGTGATGCGAGCTCACTGTCAATGGATTATTGGGTTAACTTGAGGCTAGCCTTGAGCTCCTCTTTGGCTTTCTTGAGTTGCATCACCTCCATATCTCAAGCTATGAAATAGTTCCTCCAATACGCACATTACAGCAATAGTTGGTGCATATAAGCGATCCTCTGCAAAAAGGATAAACAACATCGGCATCGAAGTCGAAGTGTATAAGTTATGAAAATTTAAAGGAAAATAAATCAAGAAAGTGAACCAAGAAATGTTTAAGGGAAAAGGCCCACCTGCATTATAGCGTTGGCCTTATGCTCCTCGAGCTTGGAAAAGTTCATGGAAGCAAGATGGGTTTGGTCTTGGGTCATCAAGCACCTTTTGTATAGCTCGAGTGAGGTCTTCCTAGATTGGGATCGAAGCACCGAGCTTTGGTCTGTAATTTTTCAGTTTGGGATCAAAGTGAGATTGCTCGGATAAGCGAGTTCAAATTTGAGCTTGGATCACGTTTTCTTATTCAAGCAGTTGCCACCATCTGACCCCTTGCCCTTTGATTTCTCAGATAGACTTTTACTGGAATGACTAGGAGAAGAATACTTCGGACTTTTGCCTTTGGAATTGTGCTTGCTCTTCTTTCCTTTACTCTCTTGTGCCTCTTTAGAAACTATCTTGGGTTTAGGGTTGAGATGCTCAATCTCAAACTCAAGGACTTAGCTGATTGGCCATGGTTGTTCAACCTCAACAGGGGGAAGAGGTGCTAAAGGGTAGGCTCGATGTCAATACAAGGGCAGACACGATAGCGGTAGACACGAGCCCAAACGATTAGGCCTTAGCCAATAAAGCTTTTTGTTGGGCTTTCATCTTGTTAATGATTCTCAAGTTCTTGCTCGACATGACTACAAAATAAAAACTTAAATAGCATTAGACCTTGAGCTCAAATAGATAAACAAGAAGGAAAATAGTAAAGGTATAAAACAAGAACCATCGCTAAGAGTCTTGCGAACTTGGATATTGGCTGGTGAGAGGCCAGTAATCTTAAGGACCTCTTCTTTCAAGAGTTCCCTGACCTTATAAAGATAGTTGGTCAAGGAATCCACAAAGTTCCCCCCTCCCCATGTGACCTCATCATAAATTAAAATTTTGGGTTTACTTTACCTCTAGTCTGACCTGAATCACCACGGGTAATGGACAACAGCTCAAATGAAGAAAAATTGATCTTTACAGGGGCCTAAGAAAGATGGAACTTTCTCCAAGAATTTACACATAGGGCATGCAGTGAGATAATAAAATCCGCACTCCTCGATTTAGGTCGAGGTTGTTGTTGAATAAAAGGATAAAAAATGAGCAAAAAAGGGTTCGACCCACCCCGAAGTAAGATATTATTATATAGAAACAAAGGATGTGCCATATGGCATTGGGAATCAGTTGAGCTGGGCAGATATCTAAGTCCAGCAAGATGTTCTCAACAGGATCTAGGATAAAGAACCTCAAAACCCCCTTCCAGCAGGCCCATGGTGAAAGTGGCACAACCTTTCAGAGGGAGATGCATCCGACCAAATTTATTTGGAAAAATAATGGCATATTCTAGAGGAATGTTGAACTTAGACCTAATTGGCGAGATTACAAGAGATCCAAGTTTGGGTTCAATGGCTAACCATGGAGAGGTGGCTAGAATATACTTCGTGGTCTCTGGGTCTTAATCAAGTTTGTCTCCTGTTGCAGAGGGCCGATCAACCAGAGGCGACCCTTTTCCAAGATCATAGCCCGCCTCGAGGTCGAGGTCACACAGAGTGAGATGAGAGTAGCTCGAGGTAAAGCTCGTGTATGAAACAAGCTGGAGGGAGGTCACATCCTCAAAACTCAAGGAATAGTAGAAACTGGTGCTAAGCCCCAGTTAATTAGGGCTACGAGTTCTTTCAAAAAAGGAACTCAAACTCATTGTTAGTAAAGAGAATAGACCTGGGATTGAGACTTTGCTGAGGGATATGGAATACTAATTGAGGATCAAGAGGGGTGTGCTAAAATGGAGAGGGGAGTGCAAAAATAGATAAGAGAAAAAATGAAATGGAGAAGTGTGGCAACCCTAGAGTATATATAGAAGCACAAGGGTAATGGTTCGTCTTTCGAGTTGTCATTTATGGTCAAGATCGATCACGTCCAATCCAATAGCTGCAGGATTTTTCCACCTATTTTCCATAGTGTAATGTGAGCCAATGCACTTAGAAAGTGGGGGAGTTAATGATGGAGATAATTAATGCATGGTACTAAAAGGACCATTTTGCCCCTAAAAATCAGCCAAAATACCCAAACAGGCCAAGATCCGTATTTTTTTACTCTGGTCGGGTCATGACTTGGGTGAACCCGACCTGGTTCGAGTTATGACCCAAATAATAGGCCATTGATTAATAAGAAATCTGACGCTCAAGGACATACTACCTCGATCTGTACAAGCAAGTACAGCTCACTGCTTATAAAAGGGAAGGACTCGCATAGTTCCAAGCCATGTTGTCATTACCCATTGCGCTCTACTTTGTTCATTCTTTAACTTGAACTCTTTGATCACCTCAATCATACTAACTTAGGCATTGGAGGGCCTTAACTGAGGGAGATCTCAATTAGCTTAACGTGTGCTCTTTTAGTTAAGTCAGAAACCCATTAAAATCATTAGTGCAGATCAGGGTCAACATCGAGGTCAAAGGCAGGGTACAACTTGGAAACATCAGGTCAAGATCGATGTCAAAGTCCAGGTCTTAAACTTTGAGCCGCACCAATATATCTGTTAATTTTCATACAAATAATACATAACTAATTTGTTACACCCCAAAAGAACAATGCTACAAATTGATAATTAATAGTTTTGTTGATTATAATTTAATAAAATTATATTTATTATGAGAATTTGTAGCTATATTTTGTATTATGGCTGCAAAATTAATTTTATAGCAATATTTTCACAGTAAATATTTAATTTTTTGGTATTGTTTTTATTTTAATTTATTTTAATTTTTAATTCCAATTAAATAGGAGTATTTTTTGCACTATTACTCATTTATTACCTAAAAATGCAAATAAGGAGTATTACTACCTTATAGTCATAGGCTTGGAGCCATGGAATTAGGAAATTTTCCAATGTTATACCCAGTGTTTTGAAAATTTTTATAATAGCAAATTTATCTTTTTAATAAGATAATATTATTTTATTGTAGAAATTGAATCAAGTTATTGCACTGTTTTTATGCATAAAAGAAGCTCATTTGAGTTCGGATTCCCAACCGTCCACATAATAGGGAAAAATTATATCATTGGGGCACAAATCACTCAACGTCAATAGATTGTTGTTATACATAATTTTGACATAACCAACAAGACATGGAGTCGAGATTATTTTGAGAAAAAGATATTGAAATTCAAAACAAATGAACACATTCAATTTAAAAAAGAAAAAAAATTCACTAGACATTCTTTTTCCATACGGTATGATGATAAAATTTGGATTTTCGATTTTGTCAAACAAAATATCGGTCTACATTTAATGAGGTCGAATTTAAATTTTGACTCAAGTGAAAAAAAATAGGCCTATTTATCTTTTTATTGTAAAACCAAAATTTTTATCAATTGATTTGATTTTATTATCACATACAAATCCAATCAGATGATCATCCAAATTGTTGCTTTGTTGCTTGATTGGTGTGGAATGAGATGCATTTTTACTATTTTACTTTTTACTTTTGAGTTTTAATTACTCTTCAAATCACATATTTAATTCTTTAATGATGATTCGGGTAATATTTACATCTATTATATATAAATTAAAGTAAAATTTTAGCAAAAATCTACTCGAACTTGGTCTTTTTTTAAAAAAAATATAATTAAACAAATTTCATTTATTTTATGAATTAGGTTCATTTTCATTATCATTTTATGAAATATTTTCTGACACTTCATTTTAAAGACATATGTTTAATTTATTTTAAATCTCTACCATCTCTGCTTAAAAAATAAAATGAAATACTTACGCAACATCCACTTGTGAGGATATAAAAGAACTTGGCAGAATCCCAAAATATATATGAGAAAACTATATAACAAAAATATTTAACAATTTTTAATTAAAATATAATCGTTAAAAGAAACAAATTTGGTTTTGTACAACAAAGTGAAACTTTCTCCAATACTATATTAAGAAGATATTAAATGCTGATTTATATGAAAACATGCTGACATTGATACAACTATTGCTTTCTTAAGTTAATCATGGAGTTTCTAATTATGAGATAGAACCAGAATTCTTTGATTAGAGAATATCTGAATTCTTACAGTAATAATATCCGTCAATCAAATAAAATTATAGAAAAAAATATAAGATTAGTGACAAAAAAATAATGAAATAAAAATTATTATTTATTACATATATTGAGTGACAATAATTTTTATTATGTTAGTTGTAATATATAAGTAACATTATTTTTTTTATATTGTTAGGATAGCACTTAATAATGATAAAAATAATGTTTTAAATTGTTAGTATCAATATTTGATACATATAGCGTTTTAGTAAAAATTGTTACTATGATTTGTTACAAAATTTTAATTTCATTAAATTGTCACTGTAAATGAATCACTGACTGTAATACTGTCAGTAATGATTAAATATAATATTTGTCATTATTAAGTTTGTAAAAGTTATTCTTGTGAGAAAATAAGATTTGTCACACATGTCACCATACACTATAATGAAAAAATAAGTTAGTGACAATACAAAAGTTGTCACTTATTTGTATGAATTAGATGATAAAAGTTATATTTTTTCATCTTAAAGAATCTTACAGACTAAATAGTAACAAGGATAGCGATTAAGTTGTCACAATTGGCAACTAAGAACACATTTATTGTGACAATGAAAAGTTTGTCACTTATCACTAGGTTTTCACCATATGGGGTTACTAATTATTAATGGTAATAATTTAAAATATGAGCTTTTGTCACTATTAATCCATATTGCGATAAAGCAAAAACTATTGTTATCTAAAAGATATCAGTAATGATAAAATAAAAATTATTATGACTTAATGCATTTCATTAATGACAATTTTCATATTGTCGCTTACTATTTTATTATTAACATAACATGTTCTCGTAGCGATAGATGCATCACAAATTATCAATAATAAAACCTTAGATATAATATTTGCCACTATTAAATTTGTAAAAACTATTATTACAACAAAATAATTTTTTACTATTAGCTTGTCACTGATTTATTTTTTCTTCTGGTATAAAAACAGAGAGACGATGCATCCAACCTTATTTTTTAAGAATTAAACGAATTGATAATGATTTGTGATGTGGATCTTTCAATTTTGTGTGACTTACATGCGGGAAAGTCGCAGTAGGTGGGAGACTTATCACACTCTCATCTCAAGGGATGCACACCACGAGTGGCCGCTCAATGAATTTTGGGGTTCTCATTGCTAAGTGTCGGCAAGGCAATGGTCGACGTGACTTCGATAAACGGAATGAATTTGACTTGTCTATCATTGCTGCGCCAATCAAATGATGACAGCCGAAAAGGCTCCAAGGGCACCATTGTCTTTTCACAGAAAACAGACAAATCCAAACCCCTCGGGCCCGTCATTTATGATAAAATCCTCCCAAGATTTCTAGTATCTATATTCCTATATTCTTTTTGAATAGGGTATAAATTAAGTACCAATCCAAGAATTTTGTGTTTTACCATGTTATACATGATTAGAAGTATTAGTGAAAATCTTATTTGGGATCTTCACAATCTTGAAAAAATTGCAAATTCACTATATATTTTTTTTAAAAAAAAAAAAAGACTTGAAAAATCCAAAGTTTGAATATCTAATTGAATTGATAGATCATATGGGTATAAAGTATATCGATGATAAATTTATTTCTAAATCCAGATCATACATTTTTTGGGATAAAATATTCTGAAAGTCGAAATTGCCTCTTTGTGACTCAACACACCCGTTTCTTTTCAAGATTTTTTGTAAATATATTATTTTGACGCAGATATAATCGTTTTTCAAAATTTCAACAATTCATAATAAAATCATGTTAAAAGCTCATACTCTTGTCCTTTCTCGTTTGTGTTCAAACAAATTTGAATTTATGTTCTTTAATTTCATCGATTCATTCTAAATAATAGGTTTGGACTATAAAAATAAATTAAAATTCAACAAAAATTCAAAAGTAAAGTTTTCCCCCTACTTAATTCAAATTTAACAAAATTTCGAACGAAAAAGGTGAAGGTTAAACCTACAAAACTCATCATAGTCGACATTAAAATAGTTAGTAGACTAAAGTCTCCTTATTTAATTTATAAACTCTTTGAATGAATTTCAAAAATCTAATTTGATTTGATGATTTAAATTATGGAGGGAGCGGGCCCGAAATTGTCCAAGAAAACGTTGCTACAAACGTGGATTGAAGCGATATTCATATTCTCATGCTTGCATAGTAGTTATTCTGTCTAATCGATTTCGAAAAATATAGTTGACAAATTGAATATTAATGACCCTACGGTGAACTTTGGTCAAGCCAAACACAGCCTTTTTCTGAAGTGAGTGTGACACTAAAAATTTTATTTTTCCTCAAATTTGGATTTGTCACAGGGGTTCCAAATTTATTAGTGTTGCAAATCTATTCACAAATTATAAGGATTAATTCTATTCTTTTAACCTAAAAAGTAAATAATTTTACCAATATTATGAAAGCTATTGATTTTACGTATCAAAATCATTTTTAAAGAAGTAATGACCAATTCATACAGATATAGTACAATTTATTATTGAAGAAAAACTTAACTTTTTTGCATTCGACATCCAATTTATTTTTCTTTATTTCTTTGCTCTTTTTTGAGGACTTGCCTTATTCTGGACGAGGTAATCTATTCATATGGGAGATTGCACACTTAGCTTGTTGAAGAAAATTGTTTAAAAGAAGTAGCTTTACCTTATGAATTATTGGGAATATTTAAATGTATTTGTGGATCAAAATTTTGCTTTGGCTTTTAGCGAAAAATGGTTTGCTATAGTGAAATATTTATTGATGGAAACATATGATTAATTCGTACTCTTATGTCTCAATCAATTGAGGATGTAGATGTCTCATTTATTTCAATATTTTGTATTCTCTTAATGGATTGCATAGTGATTTTTCTTTCTTTCTTTTTTTCCCTCTTTAAATTGATCTTTGTTACTATTATTATTTTTAATAGTTGAATTTCTGTTTTTGTGATATATTATTTGCAAATATTATCTCCTTCCCCACCCACTCAACCCACCAACCCCAAGTTTTATATATATAAAGAGCTTTTTGAATAGATTCAACATAATTTTTATTGTTTGGACTCAAATTAAAAGGCTAAATCTCATTAAATATTTTATGATTTTCATCATGCACAGTTGAGTTTTCTAGAGAGACATCAGTTCATCTCAAAAAGAATTTTATGACGTTTGCTTGCACTTTTTTGGTTGAGTTAATCTTTTTGGCAAAATAATGCACTTAGGTTATCCACAGCTACAACTCCCTCTCTTAGTTTTCTATATCGAATTGATTTAATTTGCGGCTTCTGTTTGTGAAAATAATTAAAGAAAACTTCTGTTATCAAATAAATAATATTTGTTATTTTCCTATTTTTAAATAAAGCTCGCATTTATTTCCAAAATCTAGAATAATATACAAACTACTATAACTTTCAATTTGTTCTTATGCGTTTTCACATTGTTTACTATTAAAAATTCATTATTTTTCACATGGTTAATTTTGATTCTTCTTTTAAATTTTAAAATGAATAGAAGAAGGATAAAAAGGTGTCACTCATAATTTTATCATAATATGTACAAATATTTCAAACCACTAACCCATAACGTGTAATAGAAGTTTAAATGACTACTTTTAGACTTATATGATTGAAAATAGTATTTAAAAATACAAAATATATAATTATCCAAAAAATGATTAGGTACTACTTTAGTGAATGGAACAATATTAAAACCTTGCTAAAGAAAATTTCATGGGGCCATTGAATATTATTTTTTAAATAATTATGGGTTCATGGAATTAATTTCTAGAAATGGGGTATAGGACGAGGCTTTCGTTATTGCTTCGTCAAGTTTAACTATCGACATTTTAGTGGTAGACTAGTCATCTTTGTTCGTTTTTAGTGGCTTTTTTAATTGTCTCGAAGCCTCTTTGGACCTAACTTTTTCCTTTATGGCCATTGTTAGATTTGGCTTGTCAATCCAACTCTTTAAGGATCTTTAGTAATACAATTCCATTTTCCTAATTTCTCCAACTATAATAATAGTAGAATGCTTTTATGTAATCTCGAGAATATTTAACAATCATTACTTTTTAGAAAAAAATATTTTACAATGACTAATATATTCTTTCAACAAGATAATATTATCCTACTATTGACATACAAACTGCACATTTTTATGCGTATAAGTTCGAACTTCTAATTTCTCACGTAATAGGAGAGAAAAATGTCATTGAGCCACAAACCACCAACTTTAGCTATTATCATTTTCAAATACAACTTGGTTTGTTCGATTAGTGACATTAGCTTCTTGCATATTTTTTATATGATCTCAATTTTTGATGTTTTAAATTGATGGTATTTGATTTTGTTTTATGTTGGGGGAATTAAAAGTTTTAAAACAATTTATAAATCTCTTCTTGTTATAGACCATTTCAGGATCTTTTTTATAAGGATAAAACCTTCTGTCAATATTTACAGATGGAATAATATTTAATTGGGCGTCTACGTTTTGTATCTTTGATCAACATCATTTAGAGTTGCTTGTAAACACGATAGTCATGTACCTCTTGTCAAACCCTTTAATTAAGGGACTATAATAATAATCCTTATTCTATATCACGGAATTTAAAAATTTTGAGACAGTTTATAAGTTGTTCTCACCTTTTAAGGTATGTTTTTCATAAGCACAATTTTTTTGCTAATGCATGTTAAAGGAACAATGCCTTAACATGACTGTGCCTCCATATTTTACTAAAGTTCTAATCATCAACAAATACTTATTGTTATACTTTGAAATCATGTCCTGTTAAAAATACGATACTGATTTCTTAAATTTATTTGCATACTCTTTTTAACCTCAATTTTTAACACCTAATACTTATTGTTTGTATCTTAAATTCATGTCCACTAAAAATTGTTTATACTTGGTTAATTTTTAAGGCGTTGGATACTTATAGATTTACTTCATCATTTTTATAGAAGAATTAGTTTTGCAAGCCGATAAAATGTTGCGGTGTCTGCCTAAAGAAGTCAGATGGACAATAATATGATATCACACTATCCAATTTTCTGGTCTCATTGAAGACTTTGTGACAAACTTTAGTCATGAGAAGTGGTGAATTATTTATTATACCTCTTGAACATTATGCTTTTCATTCAAGAATGATGGGATGGGATGGGACAATTGTCTGCCTCTTAAAATTTGCCTGCGCCCTAAAAGTTGCATTTCCTTTGGACAACCCTACAATGGTTGAAATTTTTTATTAGAAAAATAAAACACCGTGAGGATCTTCAAGTATACATCTGGGGCATTTTTGG
>JACGDI010001584.1:40610-64328 GCA_014898725.1 Jacaranda copaia
AAAAACCAGTACTTATGTAACTTATAATTATGATGGTAATTGCAGCATGAAGGATGCACAAAATTTAAATTGGTGACAAGACTTAATAAGTTAGGTAAAGTGTTTGATTCAAGAAGAGAGTGACATTCTTGTATGGAGCTCCTTTTCTTTCTTTTTCTCTCATTATAAGGTCATTATCACTAAATTATATATGTTTCACACATATTTTGTCACACCTCATCAATTAGTTTCCAGTGTAGTTTATGAATCATTAATTAAATGTTGGAACTATTTTTCAAATAGCAACTGGAGTTTCTTGAATAAAGTGATTTGACACTGAGCAAATCCTTAACCCTTTCCCTCTCACTAAAATTAAAGAATATTCTTGTGAATCATGATCGATTTTGTATATGGTTGCAAAAAGGTAATTAATATAATTGAATAACTAATATGGATAAAAAAAATTCAATACTTTTTTCTTTTTTCATAAATTCTTTGTTTTTCCATATGAAAGATATTCTTTAACGCTACATAAGAACTTCTCATTGAGTATCATTATTAGTATGACTAAGTTGATGGCTACCAAAACGCTGATATCTAGAGGTAGCAGCCATTACCTTGCTAACCATCATTTGCTTCTTTATATCAATCTAATCAATTTGCAAAGCAATTAGAACATCTTCTTAGAGTTCTTAATTTGAAAGGGTGGGTTTATTTAAGAATTAAGATAAAGTTAATTCAAATGTATCTCATCTACTCTAAGTGTGTGCCATATTTATGTGCATATATCTTATTACATGCTATATACATTACAATTTTTTTATGAATGACAATGAGATGGATCAAAACCAAAATCAAGATCAATCCAACCCGAGTAAGACAAGTTTGGAGTGAATTAACAGGATATAGGGTGAGGTATGTGGTATATTAACCCAATGGATTTGGGGTGGGTATAGGTTTTATCCAATCTATCCCAACACTACTATATATAAAACAGATATAATAATAATAAAATGCATATTATGTAAACTGATAGTTTTTTATACTTCTGGAAATTAATAAATAAATGTGTTGGTATATTCTCAATGTATTTGATTTGAAATTGACTAGGTGTATGTGATGTGAATTTATATTTAGATTACTAATTTAATTTGAGAATTAGAACACAATGATATATTTTTACTATATATATATATATATATATATAAGGGGGTTGATGAGGTTGATTGTGATATGCTTAGATTACTAATTTAATTTGATCATTAAAACACAATAACATATTTTTTAATATATTTTTCCATTTTTTAGGGCTGACCTGCCAATTCGATGGGGGTGAAGAAGAATGGGCCTAGATGGGGTTCCTTAGGACAAGGTGTGGGGCAGAGTGGGATCTTAGCGATCGGAGTATGGGGTGAGCTAATCCCCTCTTGCCCTCAAAAAGATTTTTGCAAACCTATCACGCTTATGGTTCAAAATTCTAAAAATATTTACCAAAAAATTATAAATTAGAAGCTCAACAATAATGATCTTGACTATCTTTCATATTTCAACATTTTGTCTAGTGACATATTTAGACGTCTCAAATACAATACGAATCTCAGATACAGAACTCTCAACAAATTACAAAATGCATTTTGGATCACGTATATCAAAATTACCAAACACTACATTATGCATCCATCTTGCACTTGCTGCATAAAAAGCAAATGTAGCACTTACATTTCCAACACTCTACTTAGATAACATGCTTAAATCTTTTGTGGGTGTAACATAGGCTACGATTTGCCCCTTATTGTTCAAAACATTACATGAATTTGTACCACAATGGTTGGGACCTACTTTGCACCTAAAATTCGAAAAGCCCTGTCTGCATATAGACAAATCAAACTATCACAATCCAATATCTATTTATTAGATTGTGAATGGGTTTTTCCCATCTAAAAATCGCATTCAGTGCCTACAAAGACGTGAAATCACATCTTGAATTTACTGTGTATTGATCTTCTTGCTCAAGTTTTTAATAGCAGTTGCCAACACTGGTTATATAACAACAAATAAGAAACAAAATATCTCATGCATACTTATACACGCAGAGGGGTGGGGTTGAAAATAACTGAAAATGTAGAAGTTAGACTTTTGAAAGAAGAAGGGAAAAAACTACCACTAAAAATGTGCACTTCAACAACAAACTTGTCTTAGAGAACTGGTTCAAATTCTTTATTCCAATAGCCGTTTCATCCCCTATTCCACATTACAATTAAATACTAAATGTATTAAATATTTTCTTATAAGAACACTTTGCCACTTGATCTATATCCAATGCAGTGGAATAAGAGATGAAATACTTATTGGAATAGAAGATCCAAATGCTCAGAAATAAGCAAAAGTTTCATGGCAAAGTCCTAGAAATGAAGTCATAAACTTTAATGTCATCAATTTCAGAGGCTACTTTGTTATATGAAGATCACGATTAAGAAGATGAAAATGGAGTATAAGAAAAAAGGAAAAACGCCATATTGCAGAAGAAAATAATATTCTTCACAAAGATAATTGGTAATTACTTACAATTGCATTGGCCATCCTAAAATTGAAACTATATCAATGGCCTTTGGCTACGCATGCTTGAGAAATGGCCTCCCTCAATTTTTTAGGATGCGGTAGCATATAACTTCATCAATATGCGACAGAAAACATTGGCTCTACTACCAACAGCATATAAAATAGCACCAGAGTGTATAGGGAAATCATCATACCTGCTAATCATCAATGTTCTTCATGTATTCCTTTGACAGCTTAGTTTCCATTACTAGCTTTTGCTCTCTAACAAGATCATATCCTGATTCGAGTAAAGCTTCCATTGTTTGCTGTGCGAGTAAAAAATGGAACAAGTAGATTAACTGCCTCCCTCCTCCAATTAGAAAGATAATTATTTCAAAGGGAAAAAAAATCAGGAGATGCAGAATAAATAGATAATAAATATTCATTTAAACACTCTATCAAGATTTTACATCCATGATGGGCTGCAACTTTCTTGTTTTGCCATACCTTGAAATGTATATAAAGATGTCACCCAGAAACTTAGGCCACATTTGGTTTCGTTTTCAAATCCATTTTTACCCATTTTCATTATTTGAAAATGAATTATCAACAATTTTTCCCAATTTTCACCAAAATCTCAACTCATTTTTATTTCAAAACATATTTCCCAATAATCTATATATCTTTTCCTAGTAGCTTATATATTTTCTCTCTTTATTTTTATTGTTATTATCTCTTTTTCACCTACAACCTACTAAACTTTATACAATCATTACTTTTCAAACAACTTATCCAACACAAATTCATTTTCAATTCACATTCTCTAACTACATTTTTAAATCTTGAAAGTGGTGAAAATGAAAACATAACCAAACGACCTCATAGTCCTGAAAATACAAAGCCTTGACCAACAATGTAAGGATTCTGGAGGAGAAGAGAGCAGCTATAGTGGTGCACCATGACCACTTGGATCCCTCAAGTGAATGCAGAGTGGGACTGCATCGCATCTTGCTCACATTCTTCTAGAAGAATCATATAGAAAGTGATTCATTTTGTTTGTATTGAAACAAAAAGCTGATATAGTTGTTACGGGTATAAGAATCATCTTCTTCTAGAAGAATCATCTAAAGCGATTCTTTTTATTTGTATTGAAACAAAAAATTTGATGTAGATATTGAGTGTGCCGTATAATTTTGTTTAGTTCGTTCACTTCTTAAATCGAGGAATTTACTTATCTACTGTAAAGAAGAAATGAAACCAGAGTTCCATTTTTGGTTTTGAATTCAAAATGCTAAACCAACATTGTCCATAACATCTAGCCTTCCCAGCTAATGATGCGGGTTCAATCCCGGGTCACAACCTGCTTATTTCTTTATCTCTAAAATATTCTATTAGAATTATATTCTAAAATATAGATAATATATTACTGACCCTAGTAATAATCAGATTGAATATGATACCTCTGGAGCAGTAAATACTGGAAGTTTTCCATCCTTTTTCTGCTTGAGAAGTCTGCTACCCAGATTTTCAGCACCTCCGGCATCAGTTACCCACTTTGACAAATAAATATATAAATAAACAAAAAGAAAAAGAAAGATATGAGATTCTTTATTACAGCAAGCAGCTCATGTACCATAGAAACATTAAGATATACTAGAGCTATGTTCATCAACAATGATAGAAATATGCCACCTTAATATTTAAGAAGCTACATATTAGAGGAAGTATTTCCTATTACTTTCCAAGCACTTAACTCTTTCATCAAAACTATAATCTTCATCTCACGAGAGCATACATGCTCTTGGTTTCTGTCATAGAACATAACCAAGCAAAAACTAAAGGAGTATTTAATGTTTCTAGGAGACTAGATGTACGTTTTCAAAGCTAAAAATACAAGTATTCCGTGTGCTTTTAAGTTGTAACTCTCCAGATATTAATTTATCATGTCATAGTCATGCCTGAATAACAAAGTCCCATGAAAGCCTCAATCTTTGGTGCTTTTTCTGCTTAAAAAGGCTTAAAACTCAGTGAAGGAATTACAAACCACAAAGAGTAAATAATTTGTGCAAGCAAAATGTGTAATCCAGTAATTTCTCCAAATATCCAAAGAAATTTCTGAGTCACTTTTAGTTGGATTCACCTCTTTCCTCTTGACTTGGGGATCTTTATATGCTTTCTTATATTCTTGTATCTCAAGTTCTACTCAGTGAGATTTGGGATTCAGACGCAATGCAGATAATTTCAATTATAATTCATGGTAAGAATGTTTTTCTTAAAATAATTCAACAATATCACTGAAGAAAAATGTTTATTTTGTAACTCTACACTTGTAAAAATAATTAGGAAGACTAAGAGCATTGAAATTGACAGAGAAGCTAATGGACCTATTTGAAATTTATCGACAGATACCTTTAGGATTGAGCGATCATATGTTCTCGACCTTAGAGCACCATAAAAGTCCAATGCTGTCAAACAAATAAACAGAAAATGAGGGAAAAAGAAATAAAAACATTTACCATGTTGCTTCACCTTTTTCTTTACATTTTTATTTTCTTATATTTTGTTTTTAAGTTTTTATAATCATCAACAAGTACACTTAGTTTAACAACAATTTTTGACAAGAGTTATACAAGCAGAATTATTTGCCCATTTTGCCTTCATAGCAGAAACTTTTTATGAACTTGTTTTTTCACAAATCTACTTTTAGTTGATCAGCCATGGTAAGGATTTGTATTGTGCATTTGGTATAAATTAGCATAGAAGTTAACATTATGAAAAATAACCATAACATTCATGGTAGAGCAATGACACACACTCATCCATAGCAGATATTTATGACAAGTTTTGATGCCACAGGATAATCCTAAACTTTCAAAAGCAGTTTCTGCAAAAACTTGTATACCATAATACCATTGGCATTTTGTACACTGAAGAATGCAGATACTCATGGAACATGAAGCAAATTAGACTTAGAAACTTATCATAGAAGAAATAGAGATTAGAAGCAGCGAAGTTTTATCTGAAATCATGCTTAATGCTCAGAATCCAACAAAAAAGAAATACGTGTAATTAAGAGAAAGGATTTAGAAAGAAGAAGCTCTACCTCTTCAATCCATAACAAAGATCCAGAATCTAAGATATATAAGTGCATATAACAATTTATTTCTCACGAATAGACAAACATGCTGTTACCTTGATTGGGAAATTCATTCACAATGCGGACAATCTCGTCCCCTGTTATGCCATCTTTCTCATACATTCTACGAACAATGTTTACAATGTCTTCTTGAGTGGGCTGCCTGTACCAGAGAATGCAATTCTAAGAAAGCATGATAACAAAATGTAATTTTATTGTTGTTATTTGGTCATGTCATGGCACAAATAACATAAGCAGATTAGTTTTGAGGTATGGAACACATAAGCAGGCTGATATGATTGGTTAAATATACTTGAACCAAAATTTAAATAAACTAATATTTGCTATCTATTTATTTACCAAATTTGGGTAAATTGTCACAGCATTACGTGATAAATTTATTTATGGAATTAATTTTTCTCAACATCTTAGGAAAAAAGTTTAAACGAGCATCAAATATTGTAGTTCCTACTTAACTGGGGCCCACTACATGGGTCCTTGTACCCTGCCTGACGAAGTGAGATATGCATATTTAAACAACATGCACTCACATCCTTCTAAATCACTATATGCCATATCAACAGTGTGAATAAATACACTCTTGAGGCAAAAACCAAAATAACTTTGAGATTGAAGAGTTTACCAGTAGAACTTATCCATCCTTCCATCACGAATCAATGGAGCATATAGTGTTGTAAAATCATTTCCCGTAACAATAATTGGAATTCTGTTTGTAATGTCTGATTCTCTCCAAACTTGTCCTATACTTACTCTTGTAGGATTATCGCATATATTCATGAGAGTCCCAACCACAATTTGGTTGTTAACTGTCGCTTGAGTGTTATCTTCATGAGGAAACAGAAAAACACATGTCAGGAACCTCACTGAATAGATTAGCTGCAGAAGTATACCAAAGCACATAAAAAAAAACCTTTCTAGCAGCTGTTCAAAGGAGCAGAAATCCAAACTTAGATGACAGTTAAGAGTCTAAAGTTAAAAGGGAATTCTTCTCACCAAATCTACCTAGTCCAGCATCAATATCATTAATCATCAAACAGCTCATTTTTCCCTGTATCATTCAGATAAAACTGGCTCATTCTCAAATTACAGCAAGCAGATAAGGAAGAAAGAGAGATCATTACTCACTCAGTAACATCAACAGTGATGTCTCTATATGACAGTTGTTTAACTGAATATAGTTTTTCATCTTTTGTTTCAAATTATGTTTTCACCAATGCCTAAAATGCATGGTCAATTTTGTGTTTGGCAGATTGAAGAATTTGATCTTTTTGCCCGCGTCGTTTCTCTGGGACTCCAAGATAATGGTTAGCCCATGTCACACCTTAAGAAGTACTAATTTAGGCCTTCTTTATTGGCCAATAAAGGCCAGCCACGCCAACAACTTAGGCACCTATATACCATCTATAACCTGCAAATCTCACCAGTCCCAGTGGATAACACATAACATATTAAAATCACCCTTGGCAAGAACTTGTACATCCTCATCCTCACCAGCACATTCTAGGTCACCAAGCTAAATGACCCTATACAATCAAGGTCTAATTTGTGTACCAACCGTCACACCCAGGGAACCTCTTGGCCCAAAAACTGATTCAAGAAGCAGGTCGAAGAATAATTATTTTGCACATTTCCATTTTGCCATTGTTTAACCTAGTTAACAAGTCAGACCCACCACTCTTTCTTAATGATATCATGTTTCAAAACCTGGATCTGATGTGAAAGAACCACTTCTCTTAGCCCCTTCCACAATAACCAAGAGAGGAGTAATAGATCAAACTCAACGGGCAGGCTGCAGAGTAGTATGGCTTTGTGCTCATGATCAAGGTATCTCTTCAGAGCTTAAAATATATTTTTCACTTTTTCAGACTATTAATTGATGCAGTCAAATGTCGATCCATAAACTAAGAAGCTAATGGCAAAAGGAGTGGACGTTTGCTCATAGGCACTAAGAATACATTGACCCACAATGATAAAAAAAAATGTTTACAGCATCCTTAAGACACTAAAGAAAGACAAATGACAAAATTCCACCCCTTTGGCTCATATACATTGATGTTATAGGCTGAAAGGGCCATTGTGCACCACCCATGACCCAACAGTGAATTCAAGCAGAAGTATATAGATGCAAAACATGAAATGCCTATCTATACGAATAACAAGTGTCATTAACCAATATCATATCTAGCATTGTCAGTATATCTACGTCCCTTGTATCCCACATGTTCAAATAAAACTTATACTTCCTAGTCCACTCGATAATATGAAGTTAAATGTCTGCCTACTTTAGCATCATGAGAAAGTGACTTCATAAAACATGGACTACATAGGTCAGGTGCAAACTAGAATACAAGATCAGGAACCAAAAAATTCTCAGAACTCTAGAAATGCATGGCAGTGGAAAGTAATTTGGTATCTAACTTGGTTCTGGACCACTTGCGAAGCAGTTCTGTAACGTTCACGTATCAATTTTCCTGGTTCTCCTACAGAAAGTAAGAGAAATACAATGTATACCAACTAGTCAAACATAGAACACAAATAAAATCACTAGAAAATCACTCATCCGGTGACAACTTACCTGCTCTTTCTGATTCCAATTCCCCAGCTGACATAATAACAGGTTCAACTCCCATTGCCCGAAAAATAAGTTCAGTTTGAAAAGTTTTACCTTGCCCTTTTCCTCCCCAAATCCCTGCCAAACAACAAGGTCACAGTATTGTTCTCAGATAATAGTACTAGATACTGATGGATCCATACAATACTATTGTTCCTCTAGATGCCTAGAAATTGTCGGACTGCATTATATATGAAAAGTTCAAAATTAAGGTGGCCCAAAATGGTAAAGGTGTTAAAAGCTACATGAAATTAATATGCTACGTAAGCACAGAAAAAAAGAGTGAATCATGCTCAATTTGGATGTACACAAATGTATGTCGAAATCTAGAAATTAAGACGACACCAAGATAATCAAAAGATGGATAAAATTTTTATTCTTATAAATGCATACAGAGAAAATTTTAATGTAGTTCAATGTGGAAATTAATAAATTTGAAAGGAATAGAAATGCATTCTGAAAATATGGTTGTGCTATATATCTGTGACAGCTTATTCGTTTAAGCGTTTAAATTATATAAAAAGATATTCACCTAAAATTAAAGGAACTTTAGTATTGAGAAGATGAGCAATGTAATTCTTCACGATGTGGCAAACTGCAATTGAAACAAAATAAATATTAGAAAAGTATGGCAGATGGCAGAATTTCAATCGAGAAGATGAATATCTAATCTCTCAGCACTGATCAAAACCACATAACTTAGTTGTCAATCAACTATTGAAATTAAGTTTTGTCAATTGATAGGATTCATGAAGTAGCGCTAACATAAGAATTTAGTACTAGCATAGCGAATCAGTGATCATAAGGATTCGTGCCACAGAAACAAAGAAAGTGCTAGGCTATGGAGGATTAACTGTGAAGAACAGTTACCTAAAGGTTTGACACAAGTTTCAATGATGAAAGCATTATACACTGTAAATAGTATGACTGAAGTGTAGACAAGGGTTATAATGAGCAGATACTTACACCTATCTTGACCACTAAGCTAAATTTTATCAACAGGTTAAATACTGGAAATTTTTAACACTAAAAGTCCTCATTTTGTTCTTCCATTTATAGATATACTGCATTGATGTCAAGATCATCCTTAGCAAGTGGTGTACACTAAACACAATGAAGACCTGATTTTGTCTCTTGAAGAAAAAAAACATAGATTTTGAAGTAGCATTCATTAGATACAAATTTCAGGCACTGGAGAGAAACAATGAAAATTGAATCATTCGCATGTCTCTACTGAGCAATTTGGAACCCAAACCCTGCTTTGGATGCTGATTCTCTGCATCTTGATTATGGGAACTCTCAGGTCTTTATGATTATACTCCACATATATATATGCCCCTTTTTTTTGTGTTGGGGGGGAGGGGGTGAAAAATGTAAATTCTAGTTCCGCCAACAAAGGAAAGAACCATGCAAACCAAAATTCTAGAATAGAACTCAGTGGAAAGAACATGCATGGTAAAAACTAATAATTAGGAAAATATCCTTTCTTATGAGGGCATTAGAAACCCATTCTTGTACATTTCTGCCCCAAATTTCATTTTCTTTGACATGAAAATCAGTCTCCTTATGTAGATTGAATGACCTTACCAACTTTATCCTGTCATGCCAAAATCAAATACAGAGCATAGATCAGAAAATTTACATTTCTTTTATATTAAAATAACTTAAAGAAGACAAAATCAGCCATTAACAGAATAATGTACCATGAAAACTGGGGCAATGTAATAATCGCCTTGAAGGTACTCAAAAGACCTTGTCACCTTTTGCCGATAATCAAACACAATATCCGCTGGCAAATTCAAGCCAATAACAGAAATGTCAAATACTGATAACACAACATTGGGTGCCATTTCCAAGCCAATTATGGCAGGAGCTAGGAATTCATAACTAAAACTCTCAGAAACCCAATTTAAAAGATGCATATAACATTTTCTGTCAAATATAAACTATACATACATTTATCAAAATACAGGAGAAAATAGTTACTCATTACAGTCTTTGCCGAGGAAATTGCCGGCGAAGAGGTCATCAATGACGCCAGCCCTAGCTCCAACAGCGATATTCGTGTTATCAGCCTCAGCACCAAGCCTGTACAAGTAATCTTTGCCCTCAGAATCCTTTGATTCCCATGAAGACTGTTCGGATAGTTTCTTTTGCTGTTTGCTCGTTGCATTTGAGTTTGGGTTCTCATTTCCCTCACTTTGGCTGCAGCAAATTGTCAGAAAATTAGAGGGTTTTCTAGGGGAGAATGGGGAATTGAAGGGATTTGAGAAGAACTGGGATTTGATTAAAGAAGGGGAAATTTGGAAGCAGAGAGCCATGTTTGGCGTTTGGGGTTTGGGTTTTTTCTCCTATTGTTTTCTATTTTTCTTTTTTCTTTTTTAATATGGCAAGAAATTTGGGGCCCTTCAAAGTTGGATTTCACAATTTCATAATTCAGTTTCGTCCGTTAACTTTATCTTGCATTTTTGGCGCGCCACATAAGCGTCACGCCTAATGGCAAGAGCACTAAGCCTCTTCCATGAATTGGGAGTAGTAATTTTTTTCCAGTGAATTATCAAAATAGGGTTAATTACCCAGAACCCCTTGTCCTTGAGGTTTGGCCTATTTATCCTAATGAAATTATCTATACATTCTAATATTTTGCTCCATCTTATATTCTTAAAAAATCATTAGCTTCCATTCAAAAAATTACTGACGTTATAAAAAAATTTTAAAAAATTAAAAAAATGCTCTTTGATTACTGTTGCAATTATTTTTTAGACGAAATTATAGTTGGACCTATTTATAATATTGTTAAGATTAGAAGGTTTTATTTGTTACTTTATTGTAAGCCACTGCAATTGGCAGTTTGACAAACTTTCCAATAATTTTGACTTTTTTTATTGTTTGATTTTGTATTTTAAAATATAATTTTTTATCTCCTTAAATTGCATTGTACAACATTACTTTTACCCCCTAAAAAAATTCGAACATAACATAAGTTGAATATGATAATTATTTTATAAATAAAAATTTTGGAACATTACCAATACCCCCTTAAACTTTGTATAAAACTACATAACATATTAGAAAGAAAGATTAAAATTTCTCAAACAACAATAAATACTACAAGGATCTTACATTTCAATCCTTCAAATATTCAAAGTTTGACGTATTCATTATTCAAAATACTTACAAAATATAGTTAGGCTATCCACCAAAATAACAAAAATAGCCATGCTATGCAACACCCCAACTGAGAGGCGCCTGCTTCCCACTGAGGTGCTCTTCACTCCACACCACCAACCTTATAATTAATAGAAAATACATTTCTCAAAATTTCAAAGTAATTAATTTCTATAACAACATCCATCAAATGTTCAGTTCTGGATCGAAACATCCTGAATGACACTTAGCACTTCTATCTCCCTCATTACCTCATGAGTTGTCTGGTTTAATCTATCTTTGGTGCTTGATCCTATTTGAGGTAAAGAACGAAAGAAACAATAAAACATATAAGTTCGAATGACTTAATGAGATAATTTAGCTATAATAACAAGGTGACAATTTTACAAATAGTAGAGGTAAGTAGAAGCATAAATATTTTTAGAAATTGTGAGAGAATGTTTTAGTCAAAATTTAAGGGTGATCCATCTTACCATTGTCCTATACCAATGATGAAACTTCACAAAATTTACTGTTTCTCATTGAGGTTTCAAGACATAAACATTAAGCCGAGAAATTAACCAACACAATTTAGCTAACATTTTCAAATAAAAGCGGTTGGTGGTTCTTCTACCATATTTCTCCACTTTAGAAAGCATAAAAATCCTTATCCCTCCAGTTTGAGTGATCAGCTCGAATAATTAACAAATAGAAGACATGACTAGCTACATGCCTCATCTCCCCATAACTGGATGCCTCATCTCCTTGTAGCTGGATGCCTCCAACTAACTATGGGATCATATGTATGAAATGGGGAATTGGCTGAGGGTTGGTCGCCGTAGGTCCATTCCACCCACAAGCAATCCCAGGACCAACCCCAAGGGTATTAATCATATTCATATAACACGTCACTATGTCATGACAGTCAAAATTTGGATGCTCAAACAATCTTGATCTGTTTATGTGAAACGATCATGGCAATGATGGATAACAATCTCCAACAGCATCGCAAATAACATATCAGGTCGCCATGTTAGCTATCATGTAAACAAATTCAGCCCAGGCTAGTTTTCAAAAAGACATGGCGATAAAATATATATTTTAAAATTATTTTTAGCTTGCTCAACACAATTGTCAATTTAAGATAAAGTGATATCAATCAAAATCAACAAAAGTGCTCAAAGTAAAGGGGCAATATGGAGTGCTATTTTCAACACATAGATTGGAAGCAAGCAAATGACCATGGTATAGTAACAAGTATATATGTATTCTTTTCCCCAGCAAGGAACCGCATACTATTAAGTATAACTCACCTGGCAAATGCAGAGAAATTCCTAGTCTAATGGTCATTCAGTTCCTGGCTTCTTAGCTAGCTTGAGAACTATCACAAGATAACTCAGGTTATCATTTCATCAATCATCTAAATCTTAACTATAAATATAACGAATGTCATTATCAAGCTTAAAGGTATTATGACATAGTCCTAATGATTCTTAGATGCTTAAGCAGTCCACGACCTTGTTTTCCAATTGCTTTAAAGTTTAGAATAAATAACCTAAACCGCACATTGATTACGATTTCTAAATCATAATCCTCAATACACTTAAATATCCTTATCAAGCTCCTCAATTACTTTTACTATTTAGTCATAATTCTCAAATTCATGTTACACTCAAATGTACCAGGTAATCACCTATCATGGTCCTTAACTTGACAAATCAATAAACTGGTTGTTAAAATTTTATTTAAGGTCCTAACAACAATCTGATAATTCTTCCAAGTCGATTAAATTTGATACTATATTAATTATAAGATTTATCTATAACCTTAGGCTAAATCGTGGTTCAACAATCTTAATTCAAGTCAAAATTAACTTTATCCTAAAATCTAATTACATTCCACAATTTAATTGAATTAAAATTTGATAATTAAAATTTACCCAAAGTAGGTTGAATCCGAATCCAATCTTAAGCCGAGGATAGTCCAAATGAATCCAAAATCTCAACACGAGCAAACTGCTCAGATGCTACCACCACGCACCATCGTCGGAGACGTGAACCAACACCACCACCAGGAATGCCTTAACACCAGGAACAAAACATCCTAAATAATTTTTTATTCTAATGATGATAGGCTGTTCAAAGCTACGGCCAACCCTAGCCTCCACCGTCAACCACCATCATCAATTCTCCCACCACTGCCCGTCGAAACCCAAATTTAACCTCACCAACACCTTGCCCAAAGCCCCATGAGCAGAACCCACCCAAGTCCTACCTCGTTTTGCCACCTAAAATAGCCCAATCGTCATCTCCGCCTCTTGTCTGCCGTAGCCCTTGGTATGGTGAGTTTTTCATGAGGAGAAGATCATTTCTATGTAATTGGTTTTGGGTTTCACGGCCGTTCATCGGTGATTCACCATCGAGGTGTGATCCGGGCACTTTTTGAGAATTTGGCAAAAATTCGTCCTTCTCTCTCTATATATAAAGATATTTTTAGGTTCTTCAATTTTAGCCCCCAGACTCTTGACCGACACTTGCACCCCGCAAGTTTTTTACCGCCTTCAATTTGGTCCCTGGACTTCAATTGAGTCCTTCAACTTATAAATCTTACACATTAGCCCATAAGATTTCCTTATTCCAGTTAATTAGCCCCAGACTGATTTATTTTATAGTCCTTAAGCTTTTATTTGCCTCACCTTGACCCCCAAAACTTTAAAATTTTGCACAATTAAGTCCTTTTTGTATTACAATTAAATCCTTCAATTCCCATTATTTCTACCTAAACTTTAATTAATTAAATTTCAAGGAATCTTAATTAATATTCCAAAAATCAGGGTGTTACATTCTAGGCAATCAAAATAGCATACAATCTAATCATAACCAATAAGAATCCAACTAAAACAATCTTCCAAATCCAATAAAACAACAATCTCCAACATAAAGTTTTTCACAAATTCATTAACAAAAGAAACAACAAGTACAGATTTAAGCAACATCTCTAGATTGTCCTTCACCCCACAAGCGCTCACGTTCCTTAGTAGATGTAGAGCTGGTCTTAGCCTTCTTTTTTCTTCTTCATTTATCTTAGAATTTTAGCCAAATAAGTGTTAGCATCAAATTGGACAGCTTGATCACTTCTTCTTTGCAAAAAAGAAGAAGAAGAAGAAGAAGAAGAAAATATTAATCAACAGGATTTTAATCAAAGCATGCCCTGCCAACAGTAGAATAGGAATTCCCGTCATCTAACCCTGTGCAGTCTGCCTATGCTTCTTAATCTTATACATTGCCCAATTGAAACCTTGAGCATTGTAAGAATATACAGCCATCTAAAAATACTTTTTCAAAAACACACCTAGAAATTGTTGTTTAAAATTAGCAAAAATATGCATGCAACATTTCTTATTTATTGCATTGGGAGCAAGGTCACTGATAACTTCAATAAGGCCATGCCAATAGAAATAAAAAAGTTAAAAATATTATTACAGAAACCCTTTAACTTTATAAGACAGCCAAAAAAAAAACATTAAGGTAATGTTAATGTTACATTTATCCCCCTACCATTTCAGAAACGTAACAAAGACAAAATTAAACTTGCATACAAATGACAACACTCAGAAAAATCTACAATTTTGTAGATACATTCAAGGAAAATCCTTAATTTTAAAAAACATAAAATGGACATCCTCATGTTTTACAGACGTTATAATCAAACAATCTAAATTGCAACCATATAACATACTTAAAAAATTGTATATAATATTACATTTACCCCCTTAAAATTTTACAAACCTAACTAAAAAAGTATTTACCTCAATCACATATAACTAAAAAACCATTTAAGTTGCAGATAGACAACAAAATATAGAATACCTTATGTCTATCAGTCTAAAGGTCCACGGCTTGTCATTATCGAATCCCCCTAGCATATCCCTCAAGCACTCAAAGAAAACTCCCCAACGCTCCTTGCATTCAATTTCAACAATGCACAACAATGTCATAAGTTTCAAAACCTATATTTGTAACACCCTCCCGCCCGCTTGCCCCACCAAAAAAATGGAAAGAAAAACACAAAATTATTACTATTAGTAAAACATTACATTTCCCTCCTTTTGGTTTTCTGATAATTACAATATCACGACATATGATTTTCCATAACAAACAAAACAATTCAACATTTTGAAATAGGTAAAATCACTCCAATAACAGATGTTTTACCACACCATTCATAAAAATACTGAAATCTTTCAACAAGTCTCGACGAAAACATATTTAAAATACCGATTAAAGTGTATTTTTTATGAAAAAGATGAAACCTATGAAAGAATAGAAAAAAAATCCATATATTACGATAAAAACAAAAAAAATGATATTTTTCGACATATTCTGAAGAAACATATAACCTAATAATAAAATCTAACAAAAATAACACATTTTGAAAGTAAAAATCATACCTTTGTCAAAGTTGCAAACCCTAGTATTTTTGAAACTCTTCCAAAGCTGGAAACTCCAATGGACGACTATCAACTTCCAAAATGGACTGGAGAATGATGGGTTTGGGAAGAAGTTGGGTTTTGAGAATAGAGGTAGAAAATTTTTGGGAGATTTTCTGAGTTTTTTTTTCTTCTTTTTTCCAATGAAAACAAGATGAGTGAAAACAACAATTGTCTTCCTCTCTTCCTTACCGCCATTTTAGTCTTTGGCCAATTTCTTTTTTTTTTTTTTGCTTTTTTTTTTTAATTTTTGAATAAGGGTAAAACGGACAAAACATTAAAACCGTCCAACTTAACGGCCTTCTATCAGCTTTAGGGGTTTTTTGTAATTTTCTAAAACCTGTGAACCTTGTTGTAAATAGATCAAACCTCAAGAGGGTCTAGGTAATTAACACTACCAAAAAAAATAAATCTGAGCAACATTTGATTTCATTTTCATAGAATATTTTCATTCTTTGAAAATAAATCAATTATTTATTTCACAAATATATATATTTTAAAAAACATTATTAAAAAATATAGTCACTTCAAATCACTATATCAATCAAAATAATATATCTACTTCTTACAACTATATTATTACAATATTACAAGAATTTGACTTGACAATTCCTATGAGACGAAAAATTATAGCAAAAGATATTTACAGGAAATTTTTTCCCCTCAAAAATAGAACCGAATATATTTTCATTTATGTTGTTCAAATTTATTATCATGTAATAATAAACTTAAGTAAATTTTCATTGCAAAAGTTACCATATCATGAGCTCCCTTCATTTTATACTTGGTAATTGAATTTATGTTGAATAGTATTACAAAAACAAATTAAAGAACAAGTAATACATTAATATTGCCGGGATTTGAATGTAATAAAAAAATTTATGAGCTGCAACGTGGATAGAAATTAAAACTTATACATTTGATCAAGTACATATTATGCCAGGTTGATGTTGATTAGGATGTAGCTCTTTTGTGTAGGCTTGTATCTTATTTTAATTTTCATTTTGTATATATCTAATTAACTAATCATGTCTTTAAAATTTGTGTATTCGAAAAATTATATTTTTTTTATGTTTTATAATATAAGAAGTAAATAACGCAATATTAAATTATCACGGAGAAACAAAATACAACAATACAACAAGACTTGCAGGGAAAATTACAAATTGGGCGGTAACATAAATTTTCAAAATTCTACATTATTTTAAATATATGCTGCTGTTGTATTTTTTTGGCATATCAATGGGCAATTTTTCATACGCTAAAAGGATTGTTTTGGGGCGTTCTTTTACTTGGGAAGCAAAAGCCTAGTTTGTTTTGATTCTCAAACTTCTTTTTTATATTTTTTACTATTTAAAAAAAAAAATAGCTGGATCACTTTATAGACATTTTTATCCAACATATTTTTATATTTATTCTCAAAACGCATTCTCCAATAACATATATATTTTTTCTATCTATCTATCTATCTATCTATTATTGTTGTTATTATTTTATTATCTCTCTCCGTCTACAACCTACTAAACTTCACATAATCATTATTTTTTTTATAATCTATCCAAATACGAACTCAAATTCAACTCATTTTCACTAATTAACTTCTTAAAATTTTGAAAAATAAGAATGAAAAGAATACTAATCGGGCAATTTAACAATTTTTTATTTTAAGGCCCCTTATTACTACAAAACTTTCACTTATAAATCCAACAAACAGCGTAAACGAAAAGGGAAGGGTTGTGAGGCATATAGCAAACGATCACTGTTCTTTCATGTGGTAAGCTTTTATCCACCTCTCACGGTCACTTGTTTGTCAAATCAAATTTGTGTCGTCGTCATCATTACAATCTCCTAGATTTTTCGTTGCTTGGGAACCTCAGACTCTCACCTTATCTCATTCTTTTTTGCTAATTACTTTTGTATGTTTCTTCCATGATGTCGCATAAAGAGAGTGCCTTCTCCTCCATACATCGCCTGGAATTGATGACTGAATTTGACACTATAGCCACTAAGGAAAGCTTGACTTGTAAGACCCATTCGATTATCCTAATATATGAAATAAAATTTGAAAACAATCTGCATGTTTGGATGCGTGAGGGAAAAGTTTGGATCACAAGTCAAGGTCCCTAAATGATTGCTCATTGATAAAGTAGAGGTAAGAGACAGCCCCGAGAGTTGGACGGATTTAAACTTGTGGATGAATATGGATAATTGAGCATCTCTTGAAATGAGGGCGGCATCTCATATTTTCGATCAAGACTTTTAATGAGAATTAGGCGATGCTTCTAAAATCGGACTGGATAATGAATCGATGACTTTATTGGCTATTGGTTCAATCGTTCAACTGGTTCAACTAATCGAACTGGTATGACGTAATAATTATATTTAATTTTATAAATATATATAATATTTTAATATTATAAAAAAATAAAACCTTCCATTGATATAAAAAGAATATTATTTGAAAAAAATTCAACTTACTTATTTTAAGTACATCTTTTTAGAAAATAATATTATTTTATAATTTATCAACTATAAATAAATAAAACATAATGCTTCATATTAATTTAAGTAATCATTTGTTTCTTGTTTCAACTCAAAGTAAAAATGCATTCTTTTATACAAATATTCAACATAATTTAAGAGAGGTTAAATAAAATAAAATAATAAATTAAACATAAACATTCACATATAACTATCAATTTATTAAATTTCAAGAAAATAAATTCATTTTTCAAAAAATTACATGTACGAAATCTTTAATCATCATCTTTAACTCATAATTTTTCTTTTTTGTTTTCACTTTTTTTTCTTCTTAAAAAATGTAAAATTTTCAAAAAAAAAAAATTGAACCGGTTGAACTAGTTCGATTTTGACCATTTTTGAACTCTACTGATTTTTATGCTTCAATCGGACCGAACTAGCCGCCGATCACTGGTCCAATTTTTAAAACATTGGAATTAGGACAAGTGATAGGAATTCTGAAATTAAGGCCATGATTTCTTGTATTTTTATTTCTCATTTTTTATTTTCATGAGGAAATAGTAAGTTTGTTTTGTTTGGAAAGTAAAATTTTTTTTTATGAGGTAATAATTGCTTGTGAAGCAAAAATATAATAATTACAATTGATGTGGCCTGTAAGAGTAAGTAATGTGATGATTGTTTGTGAGAATTTTTTGTAAGAAAAAAATGTGAGATGGTTTTGTTGTGAAATAACTTTATTTAAATAATATAATATAATATGTTAATATAATTATATACTATGAAAATGATTTTATTTAATAATACTAAAATTTTATGTGTAAATATAATTGTATATTATGAAAAAAAATTAAATAACAAAACATTATGTCCAAATATAATTACGTAACAAAACTAAATAACGTTATGTAAATATTAAAATATACAATAAATATTTATAAATATTATGTGTAAATATAATTATATATAGCAAAAATAATATTATGAAATATTAAAAATATGTGAATAATTATATTATCAAAATAATTTTATTTAAATAATACAATATAATGTGTAAATATAATTATATAATATGATAATAATTTTATTTGAATATATTAAAATTTTATGAGTAAATATAATTGTATATTATCAAAACGATTTTTTTAAATAATAAAATATAATGTGCAAATATAATTATGTATTAGGAAAATAATTTTATGTAAATATTAAAATATAATGTAATTTTTATGTGTAAATATAATTATATATTATGAAAATAATATTATAAAATATTAAAAATGAGTGAATAATTATATTATCAAAATAATCATATTTAAATATAAAAATATTACTTGTAAATATAATTATTTATTACAAAAATAATTCTATTTAAATATTGAATATTACGCATAGATATAATTACATATTATGAAAATACATAAAAATAACTATCTTAAGAAAATAATAATATTTTAAAATAAAAGTATTGTGTGTAATTATAACTACATATTATGATATAATTTCATTTAAATGTTAATATATACATGTAAATGATTATATTATGAAAAAATTATTTGATATAAAAGTATTATGTGTAAATATAATTATATGTTATGAGAGAGTAATTGTTTGTGAAGTAAATGTGTAATAATTACAACTGATATGACAGGTAAGAGTGATTGTTTGTCAGAAGGAGGGAAAGTTTTTCAAAAATTTTCCTAAAAGTAGAGGAGGAATTTTGTGAGGCGGAAAAAATTTTCACAAGCAATCACACACTCAGAGGAATTTTTTTTGTTTTTGAGGGCTTGCTTGTGAGAATTTCTTACAGGCAAGCACAGCCTAAACCAAAGCAAATTTACTATCCAAAGCAATAAAATAGACAAAAGCAAATTTACTCAGTAGGTGCTTAAATTTGTAAAAGTTGATACAATAAAGATTTCTATATAAATATATATTACTTAAGCACAGATGAATATTTTACAGCATTCCAGGGGTACTTGAGAATTGTCCCTGGCAACCATTATGATGCGTTGGAGTCCAAGTTGCTCCACAGCCATAGCAAAATTCATATCCACACCTATACATACATATATACTCACATTAAAAATAAATAAGGCCAAGGTAGTCAACCTGAATTTCAATATCCTCTATCTAACTAATGAAAAGAAAATCTTCGCACTGATTAAGTCAAATTGTAATTGCTATAAACATACATAAGGAAGCATCAGATTAGAATATTTCGTATGAATCGAGTGCTTATGCATACAGCATTTGGTTGATCAACATTTTCACCATTATTCGCCAACAAGAGTTATATTCATAACTATTGTGAATAATTTTAAATATAGTTTGATAAAGTAGGGATTTTAATACCGTTGTTGAGATTTGCATTTGTTTAATTTGACTTGATTTATTTGAACTTGATCTAACTTGTGATCCAATAAATCATACTCGTCGGATCAACTATACTTAAAAAGGCCCAAATTATGCTGTTTCAATTAACACCTATTCACTAAATGACAATTACCTATAAATACTTCATATATACGCTAAGAGAGATGCAATCATATTCTTTTTCGTAACTTTATTCTTCATTTCTCTTTCATCGCATTTTTCCTACTTTACTTAAGCATTGAAAGGTTTAAGTTGAATAGATCCCACAATCATAACCCATGTTTGATTTTAGAACACACAAGAAAAGAAATTCAGAGTTCATTTTGACCCAATTACCTTCCTAAAACAATATTTTCTCGAATTCGTATCAAAATGCACGATTATTGAATCTAATTTGAGATTCAACTCATTAGATCATACTCGTTGGGTCAACTATATTTAAAGGACCCAAATTAGGCCACTTCAATCAAAGCCTATTTACTAAATGATAGTTACCTATAAGTATCTCATACGCACATTAATAGATATGCAATCATACCTTTTTTCCCCCACATTTTTACCCTTTTTCTGTTTATTTAAATCAATCTTATCTCTCCGGCTCTCTCAACCGATTTAAGTAATAGAAAATTTCAGCAATCATATCTCATATTTGATTCTACTACACAGAGGCGAAAAAATCCAGAGCTCATTTCAACCCAATTATCTTTACTACAACAATATTTCTCAAACTTGTATGATGACTATATATGCATGAGCAACTTCTGAAATTTCACAAGAAAATCAATGAATATTAAGTGTTCGAAAATAAGCCCATCGAAGTAAGTAATCATACTACTTAAACAAAGGGATAACCAAGTGATAAACAGATCCTCACCTGCAAGTCATATGCAAGCATCCCTCATTTTTCTCCACAAAGAACAAGCAATGAGGGCATCTCTGCCACTTCTTCAGCTTAGCAAGAGCATGCACCATCAGATCTTCCCTCCCTTTCTCACTCTCATTCAGCCTCAAATACTCTTCACATCCAACCCCACAATGCCAAGCCACTTTGCACTGCGCACAGAACAATCTATGGCAAAAAGGGCACTCAGATTCCCTTATCATCTCCTCACCATCATTTACGAGCAAAGCTGAGCAATCTTTGTAAGGACAGTAGAATTTCTGCGAAGCTGAAATCATGGACTCGCATATCAAATCTCCCCACATAATAATCACATCTTTGGGCACAATTTCCATGCATTTATCAATTTCGAGTAGGCCTTGGCAATCTAAGCCCGGACAAGTGAACCATCGCCCGTTTTCTTGGCTTGAAACAGCTGGGCTTTTCTGGATTTTTACTGAGATGTGCTTGGCGATGCACTCGGTGCAGAACAGGTGATTGCACCTCTGAACTTGGAAAATTTGATCTTTTTCCTTGCTTTCTGCACAGATTTCGCAGAAGAACTGGGATGATTCTCCGATTTCGGTGGAACCCTTTTGGGGTGAGGGTTCGATAATTTCTTTGGAAGAGTTTTTCTCCGACGAGGAATCCTTGTCCCAGTCGAGGGAAGTGGTGGGCTTGCCGTTGACTATGGACGCCATTAGAGCTTCTTGGAAGAGCAATTCTTCTGCATACTGGGCATCGGACATGATTATATCATTATCATCTTGGAATTCCTGGCGGCGATTTACCGGCAGATGGAGGGGAGAATCATCGCGGCAAAGAGTGAGGATTGATTGGTTTTCCATGTTTTTTCTTTCAAGAATTTCAGTTTTGGAGCAGTTTCTTGATGATGAAGATCGAAGCGGCTGTTCCCTTTTTCCTCACTTTTTTATTTTTGGCAGGCAACTTTCTTGCATAATATTTGGTACATTTTAAAGCACATCTTAGCTTAAAGATGATAGCTTTTTTCTCATACACAGAATATATTTATTGATGCGGTATGGACGTTGGCTCTTGCATCCTTGACTTTAAGAATGTGGTTCCCTTTAACTTTAACTAACAAATAATATAAAAAAGACATCATCATGAAATACTTGACTTTAGTGCTGCAATTCATTTAGCTATAGCCTGTGGTGGAGCCAGAAAATATTTTTAATGGGATCAAAATTTTTATTAAAATAAATTATATTAACTAACTAATTAATATAATAAACATCTAATTCGGAATTGCAGTTTAAATAGTGGCAACACCAATTCAAATTATTGTCACAATCCTTGAAAAAAAGGTTAAATATTCAACGATCACTTATTTACATATCATAACTTTAAATAAATTAATTAAAAAGATGGGAAGAAAATAACTAATCTAAGCATTAGTTAACTAGTCGGATCAGATATATAATATATTCCTCAATTACTAACCAACATAAAAAAAATCATATATATTCTATGTGTGCCGACCGTCGAGAGAAAAAAAAAAACCAAAAGAGGGAATAGCTGTGTGTGTCAACTAGCAAGAGGAAAAAGAAAACCAAGGAAGTGGCTAGCAAGTTCTGGAAGCTTGTTTATTTTTGTAATGAACTATGACTTACTCTTGAAGCTTGTTTAGCTCTAGTAAATTGAAAACTCTAAACGTAAGAGTTATTTCAAAAATTTTAATTTAGGTTGGAATAGGGTTTAATTGCATATTTAGGTGTTAAAATTTTTTTTCAATAGATTTAAAATTCTCAAAACTTTAAAAATTATCTTACCGATAAAAATAACGTTTACCTATTAAAAATTGAATACCAATAGGATAAAATTCAAATATTTAAAGAATTACAAATTAATTAGGAGTATTTCAATAAAAGAAATTTAAGGGGTTCAAGGGTTCTTAATTCAATTACAATTGAATTCGGGGAATATCATTTTGGTGAATTTCAACTATATATTTATGAAATTAAAATTTAATTATAGTTAAATTAGGAGAAATTCTAGGTTGTTACATAAAGTAATTTAATTTTTTTTAGTGTATATAATTT
>JACGDI010001584.1:64554-96964 GCA_014898725.1 Jacaranda copaia
ATTTGATCCCACCAAACAGCGAGTGGCTCCGCCCCTGGCCATAGGTAAATACATAATAAGAAGAAATATCCTCAAATTTTCATGTCCTATATCTCCTTCAAAGCTCTTGTCTGATCTTAGTTTAGTCAATTTGTTCAAATATCGCGGCCTCCAAGAATGCGCTTCTCTCTCTCCCTTCCTTTTTTGGTCAAATTTTGGAAACACGGCAAAGAATGTCCTGCCTCTAAAAGTGGATTTACAATATTATATTAAAAAATAGGAGTAATATTAAAAGTAATTATATTCTAACAGTGATATCAGAAGGGCATTTAATACTATATTACATTTTTTTGACGGGTACATTAAAAGACAATTTAAGCTAAATTCACCAATGCCTTGTTTGTTTGTAAATTATCAAATATTTTTCAATTCCTAAAATTCAAATAAACAATCTATCACATCCAGTGGCGTATCTAGGAATTTAGGTAAGTGAGGTCAAAATATTAATAAAAAATAAATTTAAAATAATTAGTATTTAATAAAAATAAAATTTAAATACATTAATTCAATTGTCCTCGATGAGTTTTCATACTATGAAACGTCGTCATAATATCATTATCTGAAATGCTCATAAATACATCACTTTCTTTATAAATAATTAAACAATCATTAAGGAAGTTATCATTCATTCGATTTCGCAAATCAATCTTGATAAATTTCATCACTGAGAAAGCTCTCTCTATACTTGCAGTAGCGATCGGCAAAAGCAACGAAAATTTCACAAGTCGGTGCACATAAGGATACACCAAATACTTTTTTGTCTCAACTAACTTTTTGGATAAATCACTAATTCCGTTCACATTAGAAAATCTTATATCCTCATAACTCACATCAGTTATATAATTCTCAAGCTGACAACGAAGCTCAACTAAATCATATTCTCTAAAATCATTAAGATATAACACAACTAATCTCATGATCTTTTCTATATCAAAACTTGCAAATGACTGAGATGGAGACAAACAAGTCATACTACGAAGTAAGTTAGATGTTACCTCATTAAATAGATTATTTAATTCCTGAAGTTGCCAATCGATAACTTTATAAAATACTTCAATACGGTAATGATGTAAAACTATATACTCAGCAACTCTTCGCTTTGATCTTCCCAAAAAGACATAGAGATTATCAAATATAGGTATCTCAATATCATGTTTAATGCAAAATTTAGACACCTCACCAATAAGTGAATTCCATCCACTATCTCTTATCTTTTGCAACCGTTTCTTTACTACTCGAACAAGCAACATGGCATTTACAATATCTTGTTCTCTTCTTTGTAAAGCTAAACTAAGCTCATTTGTAATACTGAGAATATTCTTCATAAAATGAAACATGAAAACAAATTCAAATTTTAGACAAGCATCAACAAGCCCACATGCTTTCCATTTTTCATTTGATGAGTCTGCATTCGTATCAACAATTCCAAGCACATCAATTATTGAATCAAACAATATAATAAAGTTAACAAAAGATTTAAAGTGAGATCCCCAATGAGTATCACTTGGTCTTGCAAGACTTAATTCTTAATGTAGACCCCTACCAGTCTGAAGTTCACCCATTTCAAATGCCTTTTGAATTTTGAGAATTTGTGTATCTCAAAGCTCATCTCTACGTTTAAATGAAGCTCCTACCACATTTATCACAGCTAAAACTAAGTTAACAACTCCAGCAACTTCATCACATTTCTTACTAATCCCAACAAGAGTCAGTTGAAGTTGATGAGAAAAACAATGAACTGAATGACCCGACCTATTTTCTCGTTGAATTAAAGCTTTAAGTCCATTAAATTCACCTTGCATGTTACTTGCTCCGTCATAGCATTGACCACGTATATATGATATACTTAATGAATGTTAAGCAAGCAATGAAGCAACTCCTTCTTTTAGAGATAAAGCACTAGTATCGCGAATGTGAAGAATCTCAATAAATCACTCTATTACAAATCCTCTCCTATCAACATATCGCAAAACAAGAGTCATTTGCTCCTTACATGATATATCATGGGATTCATCAACAAGTATACTAAAATAATCACCATTTAAATCATCTATGATGACATTAGCTGTTTCCATAGCAAATGCATGTATAATTTCTTTTTGTATTGTTGGACAAGTGAGCTGATTATTTTTTTGTGCTTTTCTCAATATTGCAGCAACATTTTTTTTCACAATTTTCTGTGTAATATCTCAAAAGTTTAAGAAAGTTACCTTTATTTGACGATAATGCACTTTTATCATGATCTCAAAATGCCATTCTTTGACCTAAAAGAAATCTTACAGCCTTAATTGATGCAATTAAAAGTGTCCGACACTCCAACTTAGTTTTACTTGATTGCTTATGCAAAGCTGCTTGAATGAATTGACTCCGTTGTATCAAATCTTTGCACTTTTTCTTTGATTTGTGATGATCACTATTAGGCCCACCAATATGAGTAGCAAATCTTTCCTTTTTATTCCAAGCCTGAAATCCTTTAATTGAAAATGCATCTCCCCCATGTTAATGTACATCTTCATCCTTAAATAGATAACAAGGAAGGCAAAAGGCTGCATTTGATGATACACTATATTCCAACCAATCAGGATAAATGTTGAACCACTTACGATTAAATCAATGCATCACACCAGACATTTCAGTTTGTGAAAAATTGTGATTTTGTGGTTAACAAGAACCTTTTTGAATATATGATCTTCTTATTGTATCACAATCATTCAAGTGATAATTCAAAATTGATTATCTTTCTGCGAGATCGGCCTTTAAAGAGTCTAAATCAACTCCTTGACTTTGTTTTTTGAGTAATTGTGATCTCAAATTATAGTTGTAAGCCAGATCTTCTGATTAATTTACACTTTCTTGAAAGAGAGGCAAATTATGTAAAGACGAAGTAGAGCATCCAAACTTCAAAATTCGAGCGAAAAACTTATCAATCAACATGTGAACACTGTAAAATAAATTTAAATACAGTTAATTTAGTTTCTTTCATAATGCATAATTCATAAATATTCACAATTTCTAAATTCTAACCATAAATCCTAACTTTTTTATCAAATGCAATAATCATCAATTACATAACAATTAATCACAAGTTAACAATTAAAATATACATGTACAAAAAGTTAATAAATTAACATTATCAATATATCCTGAATTTTAATTGATTAAACTTTAACTTTTTTTATCCATTATAAAAAAATCCTAAGTTTTTTATCTAATGCAATAATCATCAATTACATAACAATTAATAACAAGTTAACAATTAAAATATGCATATACAAAAAGTTAATAAATTGACATTATCAATTTATCCTAAATTTTAATTGATTAAACTTTAACTTTTTTTTACCCATATAAAAAACAAATCCTAACTTTTTCATCTAATGCAATAATCATCAATTACATAATAATTAATACCAAGTTAACAATTAAAATATGCATATGCAAACAGTTAATGAATTAACATTATCAATTTATCCTAAATTTTAATTGATTAAACTCTAACTTTTTTTTACCCATTTAAAAAACAAATCCTAACCTTTTCATCTAATGCAACAATCATCAATTACATAACAATTAATAACAAGTTAACAATTAAAATATGCATATGCAAAAAGTTAATAAATTACCATTATCAATTTATCCTAAATTTTAATTGATTAAACTCTAACTTTTTTTTACCCATTAAAAAAAATCCTAACTTTTATTATTTAATGCAATAATCATCATTTACATAATGATTAATAACAAGTTAGCAAATAAAATATGCATATACAAAAAGCTAAACAAGTTAACAATTAAAAATAAATCCTAACTTTTCTAATACAAAAATCAATAAATAAACAAAAGAAAAGCAAATAACTTGTATTGTTTTGGCCTTTAATATTCTTTTTAAATCCCAAGTGGTGGGTAATATTAAAAAAAAGAAAAGAATCTTTTGTCTCTATTTGTTTGCTACTTTGTGGGTCTGAGAGGAAAAGGAAGAATGAAGGAAAAGAGAAGAAGTGAGGCTGGTGGGGGGGACCGTTTGTTTTGATGTTTTCTGGCCATTTTTAATTTTTTTTTTCTGTTTCAAGGGGTCGTTTTGGCCCTCTTTTTTTAGTTAACTCCACAGTTTATGAAAAATAAAGGGCCGGTGCAACAATACAATAGGCGCTCGAATCCCAGACCATCTAGCGTCTCTTGGCTTTAAACTCCAGTCAACAACCAACTTTATTGGGGTCATTTTATTCATAAATGGAATCAAAAAATTTATATATCCATTATTTTAATATAAAAAAATATATATAAAAAATAGCAAATGGGGTCAACTAACCCCACATGCTTAGCTGTAAATACACCACGATCACATCCTCCCATTTCACTATCCAAAATACACCAAAAAAGGTTCAAAATACTCTCTCAATTAATTTTCTACTCATTTCCTAATATTCAACCTTATCATTTTTTATCCTCCTACCCATTCCCCTCCCAAAATATAAAAAAATTAAATAATTTTTTCCTAATTCATTTTTCACTTGTCATCCAAAACACAAATAAATAACCATCACATTCTCTAATTCTAACTTCTCAAAAATTATTTTACCAAAATATTTTAAAAAAATACTCCAATCTATAAAGAAACAAGCCCTAAATAACTATAGTTGCAAATTACAAATCTACAACACTTACCGTCTAATTATAACTTTTGAAAAGATCTCCAGAGGAAAACTCCGACTGCGACAATTACACTCGCACACAGGGTAGAAGTCTTTAACACGTAAGTCAGAATATAACTGTAAAAGGAAAAATAAAAATAAAAATAAAAAAAGAAGAAGAGATAATCGCAGTTGCATCCTTGGTGCACTGGACACCCAGCTAAATCACCTCATTCTTACTTGGAGTCCTGTTTGGCAGCGTTGATGGCATGGGCCTGGTCTCTTGGTTGGATCACTACTCAATAGTGTTCTATGATTTTTGGGCCTGGGGAAATTAAACGTTCTATTTCCTGTGGTTACTTGGGCTGGCTTTAGTTTGGCCCAACCAGCATCACGTCGGCTCTCGGCTCTCCATACTTTTAGATTTTCAAGGGTGGCTGAAATTATGGGTGGCAGATGGATGGATTTGCTGCGATTTGAGTTCAATTAGGTTGGGTTAAATACGAATTTAAATTATTTGGGTTCAAGTACGTTGAGTTTAAAGTGGATTGAATTAGGTCTAAAATATATGTGATGCCTAAAACCTTTTCTAATTATTTAATTCCAAAAATAATAATATATCGATATACCTTTAACACTTTATTCAATGTATAATTTTATAATATAATAAGATGACTTACTAATTATATATTTATTTCTTTAATTATGATATGCAATTGCGTTACAAATTAACTATAAGTGCTTATTTGGAAACAATATTGATAATTTTTAAGGAAAAACATAAGTATATACCAAACTTTTAATAATTAGTGTTGTTAGTTGCCATTGTTCACAAAATAATAGACATAAATTGCATCTAATTATCATCAGCATGGGATATCAACAAAGCAACAACTTTTAGAATAACTATTACTTGATAGACAAATTATAATTTGTTTGTAATAATTAATCAAGATATTACTTATTAACTAAAATTTGTATTTCAAAAGAAACCTAGACAATTAATTTGCTAATATATTCCAAATTCAACATGTTTACTTTACTTTCAAATTATTAATAATCCAAAATCACGATTCAAACAAGCATGAGAAAGTGGAGATAATATAAATTTATGATTATTAATTCAAAATTATTTTTATAAATTCATTGAATTTTGCAAGTGAACTTTTAACTTGGACTCTTTGTGAAACCACTCGAACCTCTTTTTGACTTAATATATGTTGAGTGAAAAATTAATTCAATTTTATCACCGTTCGAGGTTCAAAACCTAATGAACTTTTGACCCACTTGAATTATTTTTAAAAATTTTAAAATCTAATTCAACCTACAACCAGGTAAAGCGAACCCATGTTATAACTCCCTTTGCCACTTCTAGCTAAAATTAATATTACAAAAAATTTGAAATTATTGAATCAAATCAATCAATAATTTATCAAGTTTACAAACTCACTTTTCGTAACATGTTGAAATAACTCGGAGGATGACACAGATTATTACAAGCACAGGATTAGGTGTTGAAAGTTTGATGCTTTGCGCTTCCACGTAAATACGTACTTATGATATTGAACCACAATTTTCACACCTAAGGTAGTGGTACAAAGTTATAGCATTTTAAATAATATTGGAAGCCACAGAAAATAAGAATCGGAGCTGACTAAGGATAAATCATCCAAAGTCCACATCCCACGGATGCGATCACTGATTGAATATGCATATTGATAATATTTGATATTTTGTAATATTGAATCAATCAATAATTTTAAAATAATTTATAAATTTTTTTTTAGAGAACGTTACTAATAATCAATAGAATTTAATTATCAAATCAATTAAATGAAAGTATAAATTTCTAAATGAAAGTGCAAACTTCACAACCAAATGAACACAAAAAGTGCACAAAGAAACTCATTCGGGTTCAAATATGAAACCTTCCACATGATAAGAGAAACTGATATTATTAGGCTAGAAGCCACTGGACTATAAGTTGCTTCTTTTATTTTACCTATTAAGGCATTTTTCATAAGAATAAAAATTTCCTACAAATGCATGCCAATAGAAGAATACATCGATGTTATTGGCCTCTATGTTAGGCAATTAATCTGGTCATTATTATTCGTGGCGTTTGTAGGAACAAAGACTTATATGAGTTGTGATTTTCCCTACTCATCATTCAGATGCCTTTTTATAAGGATAAATATCCGATCAATCAGAATAATATTTCAACACAACTAAATTCTTTTATATTTGATAATGAATACAATTTTTTTTTCTTAAATTTATATACACATATATTAAATGTTCTTAAGATTCAAACTTCTAACCTCCCATATTAAGTTGGTGAACATTGAATATAAGTGTTGAAATATTATGAGATGTTTTAGTTTTTAAATTTGCTTATAATTAGCGCAAATGGATACATTGTCATCGTGCCATCAGTATTGCATCACTCTCCAACTAACAAATTGATGGCCACTATTCGGACGCCACTGCTGACTGCACATTATTTTGCCACTGTTGCCTCCCACAATGAGTGTTGTTGGGGGCTTGGGGCCTTTCAACTTTTCAAGGCGTGTTGAAAGTGTTATTGTGACAATAATTTCTTCACTTACTAGAAAATGGTGCGGCTTAGGCTTCACGTTTGAGAAAATTACAAGTGCGACGAAATACTAAAATTAGAGTTGTCGACACTCTTGCAAGAAAACAAAGATAAAGACGTGTTAATTTGATTATGTTATATGAATCTTAGGGTATCTACTTTACGAAATTGACAAAGGCCTTCTTTGGTTAAGCTTTTTCAAAACAAACTTCAATTTTCATAATTTTTTAAAAATTAGTATGTAGATTCCTTAAGGTCATCACCGAAATAATAGCTTTTTTTTCTCTCTAAAATATTCTCTCGAAATATATTACAATTATATATATAATAAATTAAACATTAAATATAGATATCTATTATATAAAACTAAATAATCATGACATATCTATACAGAAAAAAATTGCTTTCACTCTATCAACTAAATGATAAAAATTGAATTGGTTTAAAATTTACAATAAATTTTATTTTCCATCAAAATATTTTTAAATAAATTATTTTCTCTCAAAATATTTTTCTATAATACTCAAAAGATAACAAGCTAAATATCATGCATTCACATTCCATAATTCTATTGTCAAAATATATTATTTTAAAACATTTAAAATATAATTAGATGCAAACAAACATCCATCACTTGTATGAAGCAAAAAGGCAGTGGAACACGTCACAAATCAATCATTATTAGCAAATCATGATAACTACAACATCACTTGATTGCAGTTGAGTTGGCACAACAGTACTTGACTGTCGGCACAACAGTACTTGATTGAACTTACGAAAGAAGAAGAAGAAGAAGAAGAAGAAGAAGAAGAAGAAGAAGGATAAACAAACAAATATACTTGGTCTTTAATTTGCAGTAAAAAGTTAGGATGCAAAGTGGAGGAACAAAATTATACATATGGCTTCTGACATCGTAGGACTGCCCAGGATATATTGCTCCAATCTGGTCTTTCAGAATTTAAAATCTTACACATACAAGTAATTTTTACAAGCATTTGTCCATAAAATTTTGCAATATGTGTAATTAAAAGAAAGAATTAAAAATCTAGACACAAATTTATATGCTTTAACTTGTGGCCCTTGTAAAGATTTTTAATTTGGAACACCAGCTGCCAATCTTGCTCTTAAATCCCTTCTCAATATTTTCCCTGATGGAGACTTGGGAATGGCATCAACAAAAAACACACGATTTATTCTCTTGTAGAAGACCACCTGCTCAAAAACATGACAATATGTCAAAATACTTAAATCTGGGGGTCACGCTTTTCAACATTTGTCGTTTTTATGTTTGATTTTATATTGAGAATTATTTTACTTTGGCTTGTAGAAAAATATTTTTGATGTTTTCAGATAGTAAATTTGAAATGAGGCACAAAAAAAGGGAGATCAACCGACCTGTTTGGAGATAAATTGCTTGATTTCATCCTCAGTGATGGTGGATCCATTTGATCTGACAACAAAGGCAACTGGTACCTCTCCAGCTTGCTCATCTTTCATGCTGCAAGCAAGCACAAATTTGGTAACAATTAGGAATTCATCACGTTAAGTTTTTATTAATGGAAATATTTTACATTTTAAGGTTCAAGAAGTTATTATCAGTTGGGACTGCGGAGCTTACGGGACAACGGCAGCATCAGAGATGTAAGGGTGATTGAGGAGGAGGGCTTCGAGTTCAGCAGGTGCAACTTGAAATCCTTTGTATTTGATTATTTCCTTCAAACGGTCAACAATAAAGAGTTCATCATCAGCATCAATAAACCCTATGTCACCTGTGTATAACCATCCATCTTTGTCGATTGTATTCTCTGTTGATTCCGGATCATTTAGATAACCTAAAGAAATACAAATTAAGCACAAAATTAAAAATAAATCCATCACTTCTAAATTATTCCAATATGAAAATGGTAAAAGAAATGTGCAAAATAAATTTAGTTTTAATTTTACAATTACAATTACAATTCACATTATCTATGTTATATTTTATGGCTCTTAATTAGGTGTGCGAAGCTACCTAAGTCCACATTTTTTTCTTGCTTCCACTTTACACGTTGTTGTGTAATAATTGATAAATCAATTGTTAGATATATTAGGTTTGAAGTAAATTTCATAGGTAGAGTGGGGTGACCACCCAATGACCAGATATTCCTAATTGGACCTATATGTGAGCACGCGCCCCATGCTGATGTTATTCATGACGTCTTAGTGGTGGCTATTATGATTTTACTCCTCAAAAACAAAAAATAAAATAATTTTTTTATTTAAATTCCAAATAATCAAACCCACATCAAAATAATAATAAATCTGCGAGAAACATAACTGCATTTCTTGTGCAATTAATTGAATATCACTGAAATATGCACTATCATTTAAATATAACTGAATTTGTCTCGTAATTAATTGAATATAGCTAAGTCCAATTTATAATTTAAGAAGAATGCGAGGATAAGACTTGTTGTGTAAGCCAAATGGAGTTGGTGAGCAGGTGGTCCAAACAAGGCATTAGAAAAAATATTCTATTAAGAAATGGTCATTTCAGACAATAGGACACAACCCAATTGTATCAACCTTGAAGTGGACATTATATTGCTTCATTTTTGCGTAACCCATATAAAATTCTTCTTACATAAACCTACCTCTAAAAAGGTGATATTTAATCTCCAAATAGAATAAAAATTACCAAGACTCAACCAAATCAATGCTAAATATAGCAGAATAGTTTTTAGTTTAATTATATAAATCTCACACATAAAATATAAAGTTAAGAATTTAAATTTTAAAAAATTCTTGACATGCGTGTATATAAAATAAAAAAATATAACTCAGCAAAAATTGAATGGCCAATTAACCAATTGACATTTTACTCACACTTTTATGTAGAAGTTTGAAGTTTGAGACCTAACAAATTCCAAATATACATGTATATATAAATAAAAAGAATATATATAGCACTAGATAAAGATTTATGCATTATGCAACACACGTAGGGTGACATTAAATGTGGTTAAAAAATTTAAAAAAAAAAGTATGTGTATAGAATTGAAGTTTGAAAATTCAAAATTAAATAAAATTGCATACCTTTCATAACTTGGTCACCTCTTATACAAATTTCTCCGGCCTGGTTGCGCCCTACAGATGTGCCAGTTTCTGTGTCGACAATCTTCATTTCAGCATTTCTAACCACAGTCCCGCATGCACCTGATTTAATCTCAAACGGCTCTTTGGCAAATGCCAAACACATTGCCAGCACTGGCCCAGCTTCCGTCATCCCATAACCCTGCCATTTCATGTGATAAATCCTAATTTTAAATTCTAATACCTATGGAAACTTTCAAAACATATATATAGTTGCAATATTTTTTTTTGGTTCTTAGGTCCATTAAAAAAATAAAGATAGAATGGGTCATGTGACGGACTTTATTTATTGTAACGTGGATTAATGACCTATCACAATCTAAAGTCAACTTTTATGATTGGATTTGCGCTTGATTCTTGGAATTTACTACATGTTTTTATAGGGTGCACCTGGACCCCATGTCACTCCCTAATGCATCTATATTCCATATGCGCTAATAAAGAATTGGCCTTTTATGTTATCTCCAACGTTGAATTAGTCCTAAGGAATTAATAAGGTAGATTTCGTGAACTTGTAAATTATAAATGATGTCTTTAATTTAATTTTATGTCTACCGAGATAAATTGTTTATGTCATATTTAGGTTTTTTCTAGTAAAATTCCTCTTGAAATGGTTGTTTAAAAACGATAGCTATAATTAGCTTATTTAAGACTTATTATATTTATCCTTCTAAAAATTAAATGACTTGTGACCCAATAATATAAATTTTATGTGAAATATTAAAAATTTAAATTTTAATTGGCTTTTGATATGCGCATGTGTATAAATATAAAAAATAAATTAAAAAAATATTTACCCTTCCTAAAATTTAATTAGTATTTCCTTTAACTTTTTCCTTTTTCCAAGGAAAAACAATTATAGTGACCAATTCAATCTTTAACAGTACCTTCTAATCCAAAAAACATAATAATTAAATCTTAGAATTTTATATGAAAGTCTATTTGTATATAAATTATAACTTTTTTTGAAAATAGTAATTTAATATTAGTAATGTTCCATTATTATGTAATTAAGAAATTAGTAACTTCGAAGATATTAAATGATATTAAACAAATAATTTTTACCTGGCCAAGTTTTGCGTTTGGAAACTTAATTCTTACAGCATCCTCCAGCTCCTTTCCGAGTGGCGCCGCGCCGGACATAACGGTCCGCACAGATGAAAGGTCATATTTGTCCACCACGGGGCTCTTTGCTATGGCCAAAACGATCGGCGGCACGACGGGCCCAATCGTCACTTTATATTTCTGTATCAGCTCCAGAAACGGAACAATATCGAATTTCTGCATGATCAGGATCGCCGCCCCGACCCGCAACCCGCATAGCAAAACGGAGTTCAACGAGTAAATGTGAAACAAAGGCAAAACGCACAGTATCACATCTTCACTGTGGAAATACAAATTCGGGTTTTCCCCATCAACCTGCTGGGCCACGCTGGTGACCTGCCCCTTGTGCGTGAGCATCACCCCCTTGGGCAGCCCCGTCGTGCCGGAGGAGTACGGAAGCGCCACCACGTCGTCAGGGTGTATTTTCACAGCTGGCATGTCGCTCTCGTCTGCGGATGTCAGCTCCGAGAAGTGCAGGCAATCCGACGGCGGTTCGTCGACGCACATCACCTTGATGCCCTTCTCCAAAGCGTAGTCCCTCACCTTTTCCACGTAGCATGCTAGTGTAATAATAAGCTTGGCGTTGGAGGCCTTGGCTTGCTTTATGACCTCGGCGGGGGTAAAAAAGGGATTTGCCATAGTAGAAATCGCACCGATATACGATGCACCAAGGAACGCAAAAACGTACTCGGGGGAGTTGGGGAGGAGTAGCATAATCGTGTCACCTTGTTGGATGCCGAGCTTATGCAGTCCAGCCGCAGCTTTTCTTGACGTCAGTTCGACTTCCTCGTACGTATAAACCTCGTCCGTCGCGCCATTTATTAAACATGGTCTTTTGCTAAATTTGGAAATATTTTCGAAGCAATAAGAATGCAACGGGAGATGTTTTGGAATGTAAATATCAGGAAGTTTTGATCGAAATATGATCTCTTCTTGCTTTGTTATGGTGCCCATCGTTGATGATTCTTTGAGAGAAATGCGGTGATGAATTGTGGAGTGAAAAAATAAATTGGGTATCAACTTTATTTGCTAGAGTTGAACCTAAGAACGAAGGTTGCACGTTTTGGAGTATAAATATGGGCATGTATTGGTAAGGGTTGGTGAAGGGGGAGGGAGTTGATGGGAATTTTGGGTTGTTCAAGGGTAGATTAGGGAATTGAATTTCCTTTTTTTTTTTTCACTTGATTAGAAAAATTGTGGTGTGGTTGGTGAGAAAGCGTGGGGGGTTTGGGTGGAAGGGGTAGGGTCCACGTGGGTTAGGTAAAGATGTTATTGAAGTTGACTTTTATGTAATCGTATACATGTGGACTTCTCCCTTGTAAGAGTTTTTGTTTTTATTTTTACTCTTTTTTCATTTTCCCCCCTAAAATTTGCCACGGAAGATTTACCTACCAAGAAAAGTGACGGGCCGATCGACAGCGACCACCGACCTACTACCGTCGACGTATTTTTGTAGTATTCCAGCGTAAGAAGACCAATTCATAAAGTGACAAGCATAAGTTTGGGAGTGTGTAGTAGTAGGGACAAATTTGTAAAATGCCAAAACCCAACAAATTCAATCATTCTTTTCTAGGTGTATTTAATCGGTTTAAATCGATCGAATTGAACAATCCATTGATTAACCAAAAATCATTCAGGTTTGGTTTGATCCGATTACATTAAAATTATTGCAATCATGTTTAGTTGAATAACATTTATACTAAAAACATAAAGTGTTCAAATTAATTTCAAATTACATTCAAATAAATGTCACATAAATATTCTAAATTCAAATATCATATTACATTCAAATTATGTCCGAATCAATTATACATTTTTATAGTTTCATGCGAATTAAAGTTGTCAAATGGGTAAAAGCGCTTTGACTCAATTTTTATTTTGTCAGTACCATGTCAAATTTTTAGATAATCATATTATTTAAAATTTAATCGCATGATGTGCTCTACTTGTTCATCTTAAAGTAATATTTTTTTCCCCTTCGTTCCGCATGGAAAATCCATTCTTCTTGAGTATAGCAGTCACATGCTCGACCTTTCAGAGTGAAGGGATGGATCATGCATTGGTCGGCCATCCATCTATTCACATCTTTGGTATCAAAATTTGGTTGAAAAAATACCTAAGCTATACTAGAAAATGATCCTCACAAGATGAAGTCATAGGATCAGTAGAGATTAGGCCCGATTTTGAAATAAGTAGAAGCATTGATTATCAATCCAACAAATACATGCATATATTAATACTTATAAAAACAATAATGTTAAACAATAATAATATTTGCTCATTTATAACTACCAAAAGCCATGAGTTGTAATTTGTAGATATACCCATAGTTGTTAGGAGTGTAAAATGCATTATAGTCGGATGGTCTCTTGGAGTTATAACGCGTTTATTGAGGAAAAACACATCATTTAAAAATGTCTATAAATTTAACCCATTACAAAGCATATAAACAACTAAACATAAAAAAATAACAATAGAACGTGACTTAAATTTTTCAACAAACTATTGATTTAAATTATGCAATAAACAAATTCAAGTCGAAATTTTTATAACAACTTAAATCATTCAACAAATAAATTCAAGTCAAAATTTTATAATAATTCTAATGCCTAATCAGTCACCTCCAGAATCTTCATCCTTGAGAGTAATGAGACTTGAGAGTTGTAGTGGCGATAGCTTCGGTGGAGCAAAGGTGAAATTTGAGAGCAATGAGAGAATATAGGTGCAACAACAATTTTTTTAGAATAAATCAAATTATATTTTTTAAATTTATAGTACTAAATCCTAATATTGCTAAAATCTAAAAAGTGCGCTGAAGCATGTGTTTAATCAGAAATCCACGGTGGCACTACAAGGCCCGATCTTTTTACAATAAGGGTTCGTTTGTTTGGAATGATATGATTAAAAGTAATATATAAATAAATTAATACATTTTAAGGTCATTAGGATATAGTCTTTTAAGTTTATGTTTAGTTAGTATGATTAGTATATAAATAAATTAAAATATAATATATAAATTTATTATTATATCCTTTGTACTTTTTAATAAATTTTTCACAACTTTTTCATTCTTTTGTATTTTTAGAAACATGGTTTAATTGAAAATAAGATAAAAAAAATAAGCCTCATTAGACCTTTGTAATTCTTATCAAACTTAATCAAGCATTGATCCCCTTGATCCATTTTTCAAAAGCTACAATAAATAATGTTAGGCCTAGTATTTATTAAGAACTTTTATCAATTAAAATACACATTAAAAGAGGCTTGATTAGGTATGTACCACACCTAATCAAGCCAAGCAAACAACGCCTTATGGTGGATGCCTTCAATTTTTTTTTTTGGATTGGACCTGTAATTTTTCAATTAACTAAAATTGAGATTGTTTCTTTTTTTAGTTTACTATTCAATTTTGATTAATCGAGCTCAACAATTGAATAGCACCAAAAATTAAAATTTTGTTTATATAATAATCAAAAACCAAATTGAATATGATTTGATTTGATTAATTAGATTTTGGTCCATTTGATTTTTTTTTTCCTTTTTTTTCCGATCACTCCTATTCTTTTCTAATTTTGAATTTTTTTCAATTATCATTCAAATGTTTAAAATTTTAAGCTTGAACTAAAATCACATTGATAAGGGATTTGTGGGAGAAAAGATGGGGTTTTTTAATGGCTATAAATAAAATTGTTGAATCTTATAATAAAAATGAAATAAATAAAATAGAACTCTTGAAGTTAACTTTTACTAAAGCCACTCTAATCCAAACCAATATTTGAAGGCTTTCTAGAAAAAGAATAAAACATTAAAAAACTTTAAACGAGTGTAAAGAAAAGTAAAATAAAACATTATTAAAATAAGTAGTGTAGAATTATATTGGAGTAAACAAAATTTTTGGTTACTATTAATATTTCATTGCTATTTAACTTTTTAAGGATAGGATTGTGTTCATATATCTTTTTCATGCTTAATCAAACCTTAATCAACTTTCATGTTTGGACGAACATGCAATCTTTAATTTGACTTTTGTTTTTTTATTTTTTCCTTCCATGAAACACAATGTTTTTATGAGGCGTGGACTTGGGAATGCTAATTAATTGTATATATACTATAGTAGAATGTAAACTTCTCAGCACAATATAGATCTGACCTAAACAATTTTTTTTTAATATTAATTATCCAAGAGATTAGCTCATTGTTTACTCAAATTAAATATAATATTAAATAGCCAAGAATTACAATATATAATAAATTGAAAGTCTAATACTCTAATTTAACTAAATCCATATTATAATATGCGCGAAGCAAATTTAATACGATTGATCAAATAACTATTGCCAGAAAAATAATAATCTATAAGTTGATTCAACCTTGTAGTACTATAGAAATAGTAATAAGATAAAACGTATAATGCGAAACGCCATAGAAGAATTATTTATTTTGCTTCATACTGGAAACGCGTAAACAACGATCTGGTCGGGATTTTATTTTCATTTGCAGTAGTTTTGTTGTTGCCCCATTTTAAAGCCGACTATGATTTAGACTTCATTTTATTACTATTATCGTTGTAGAGTGATGAAGCTCTTTTTAATATTTTTATTATGACAATATATCTAATGTCCAAACACCCATGCAAGTGTGTATATATATGTATATATATTTATTGCTGAGTGACCTATGGATCAATGGCATAAATTTTTTATAGAATGTGGGAGGTTAGGAGTTCAAGTCATAACAAGTTCTTGATATGCTGTGTGTATATAAATAATATATATATATATATATATATATATTTACTATGTTTTTTTTTTTTTAAGAGAGTCTGATGGTCAAATAATTTAAGAACAACATATAAATTTTGAATACTTTATCCTCACCATAAATATTGAATTACTACATTGGCAATATTGATAACTAGCCACAATGCTAAAAATTTAACATTATTTTGGCTATAACAAGAAACAAAGAGACTTATCAGTCCGGCATTCAATAAAATAAAATTCAAAAACGTGTTTCATTTCATTTGATCTTTGAGATAAGAAAAAATAATAACTTAATTAAAATGAATTATTAAAATTATATAGTTATATAATATATACAAACACAATCATAGCAATCGATGAAATTTTAGTTCATGACCAAGTTGAGATCGATCTCAAATATTCAAGCCTAAGATCATATATGTTTCACTTAATTGTGAAATAGTCAATTGATTAATGACATTGCTTTTATACATATAAATGTGAGGTTAGCAGTTTGAACCTTAATGAATTTTTAATGTATATGTATACACAAATTAAAAAAAAAAGTATTTCTCTTATGTGCACATATTATTACATCACTGATTGTTGTCTATTTCCTGCATTTGGCCTTTCAAAGCTAAATAGGCCTAGATTATTAATTAATTTTCTAAGATTATTAGTTAGTATTTTGGCCACAAATATAATTATCCATTTAAATGGGTTCATTATCCATGGCGACCACACACGTTAAACAACTTCCACGATTCCCATCTGCCTATGTGTGTGTATATATATATACGTATTGGTTGAATGGTCAAGTACATCTTCAAATCAGAATGTCAATTAAAATGTTAACTCAATTAATAACAATTTAAGTAGAAAAGATGAAAAATACATATATAATACATTATATTAAGGCCTGCCTATCGTATATATTGTTATGGAGATTAATGCTATCAGTATGTTGCCGTGTCATAATACATTTCGTCACCCATAATTTTTTTAAAAAAAATAATTAAAAAAATTACAAGGCAATTGACATCTTTCTATTATTTTTTCTTTGACATAGTAGCTAGGTTCACAAAATTGAACGCATATTGTGCTAGGATTATCAAGGAGCATTTAATTAGTGATTTTGTTTTGAACAATATTGAGACCTAATACATTATATATATATATATATATATATATAAACACATGCACAAATCAAGAGCTCATTGAAACTCGAACTCCTAACCTCTCATATCATATGAGAGACTTATGTCACTAAAGCATAGACCGCTTGGCAATAAGACCTAATGCATAGATATTGATGGCATAACCTCTTTTATTTGAACTTGATTAAAAAATATCGGTCATTTACATTCTTTTTTTCTCAATTATGAAATTATTTTCTCATGTTCAAATTTGATGATTTTGGTTGAGGCATGATTGAAAATAAGAAATTCAGAAGTCATTTAGTGTCAATTTTTTAGAGTAAATTACGAATAAATGTATAAAATCACAATCTTGGTGCATTACATAGATTTTAATAATAAAATATTTTCAAGAATTATGTCTTTTTTCATCTATTTCATTATAACCTATGATATGAAAATTTGAGTCATTCATTTAGTACTTATATGTGCTATCTCAAAATCTCGCGATGGAGGTTTGGAGCGACAATCTTCCATTAACAACTTACAAGAAATATCTCTAATCCAATGGTGATAAAAGTATGCACTTTGTTATCATAAACTTATTTGAAATTGACCTTAAACCCTCTTTATACTAATTTAAGTGTAAAAAATTTTTCATTAAAATCCCAACAACTCTTTATCAACTTTTTAATTTTGAGATTAGATCTCATAATCAATCTTTGCGCTGGTCAAAATCAATTTATTGATGACCAACTCAAAATATACTTTAATGAAAGCTCTGGCCAGTATGTAATAGTCTGTAAGATTTAATTAAGTACTGACCATAAGACAAATTTGTAGTAATTAAGTTCGGTGTATATTAGGTTGGCAAGGAAGACTGTTCCGTGTCCTCGCTTCTTTCCTAGGACGTTTGAAGTAGCCGACCACATTGAAATTTCAACTTCTTTTTATACTTATATCAGTGAATTATTCAAATTTGGATCCGATTGAAATTTTAAATCTAAGGGTGCATTGCATGTGCCGAGATTCTATTTTTATTCGTATTAATTCTTTTCATAGAAACTGAATAAACAGGTAATATTTATTATGGCAAATTTGAAAATGCAAGATCAGTCTGCATTATATTTATGTTAGTCAATTATACTCTATACTTTATTTCATGTAGTATATGCAATATGATAATTTAGTAACACTACGAGAATCTTATATACACCTCTCTATATTGTAGAGAAGCAATATTATATAATTCATTTTGGTATACTTTTCAACTAACGTGCACTACAAAAAAAAATATAAAATTAGCGATAAAATAATAAGTGATAAAATTAAAATTGTTACTAATAGCATATACTAAATAACAATAACTTTTATCGTATCACTAATAATAATTTTTAAGTGACAATAACTTTTATCTTGTCATAATATGACTCAATAGTGACAAAAATTGATATTTTAAGTTGTCATTATTAACAATTAGTGACACCCATATAGTGACAATAAAAATTGTCACTATAATTTGTGACAAAATTTTTATTGTCACCATATGTGTGTCACTAATTGTTTATAGTGACAATTTAAATACTATTACTGTCACTATTTAGTTTGTAGGAATCATTAAAATGACAAAACTAAATCTTTTATTACTTAATATACATAATTAGTGACAACTTTTGTATTGTCACTTACTTTTTTGTCACTAATTTATCTTTTTCTTGTAGTGATGATTATTTTCTTAATTAATACAACAATAAATAATTTAGTCGACTTAATTCAGCTCATTGAATTATCAATGAAATTACGAAATTTAGCGAGGCGCAGCAATACTCTTGGAACAGAGAGATAGTAATCAATTATATTTTAAAATAATGTAATTATGTTGTATAACATTTTATGGTTGAATTTTATATTTAATTATGCTATTTTAAATTCAAGATTTTTTGTTATATTACACAATATTAACTGTTTTGAATATATCTGCATACAGTTTTGTTATATTTCATATTATAATTACATAACACATATTAATTTTATAGTTCCTAAATAGGCATTGCCTATATCAATAGTATGAAGTGTATTATGGCTGTTTACTATATATATATATATATATATATATTATACTATGTGTATAAAATACTATAAATTTTATGTATGTTTCACATGTAGATGTATAGTAGTAAATAATATATATATATATATATATATATATATATAGTATCAATATTATTTCTTTCCTACATTTGCCACTTAATTGTAGGAACTCCCTTTTCGTTGCAAGAGGGTTAAAGTTAACTCCACAAACTCAAGAATGAAGTGGGCAAGGTTTTTCTCCATTCTAATCCTTTTTATTATAACACTTAAGAAAATAAACTAAATTACTTGATACTCAATCGTTAAAATTTCATTATTAAATATAATAAATTAGATTTATATTATTATAAATAAGGAAAAAATGTCCAATATAAGTATTATACTAGAATCGTTCCATAAAATTAATTACTAAAAAACTAGGATTTAAGTGGTTCTAAATCGGGTGATTCTACAGTTGATCGAGTATATTGCATTTGATTTGTTGTTCACCATTGGACTTAGAGGGGCTTGGTGGTTTTCATCATCTAGCCACAGTAAATCCAACGGTCTATATTGGATTGAATGCAATGCACTTGATCCAACATAAAATCACTCATTTTAGATCCAAACATTGCATGTGATATTAAATGAGATCACATAACTTCTCAATCACTATAATGAATACCTTGCAACATTATAGAAGAATTTAAAAATGATTCAGCAATGAGATAAGATAGTTTTATTACACAAAATTAAAATTATACATTATTATATATATGTACGAATATCAAACTAACGACGTATAAAAATACATCATCAATAACTAATTGAACTCAATCAAACCAATTGATTGTCCCAAAATCCTTTCCAGCTTCTCGAGGAATATCGTCCATCACTTTCTCCTGCCCTTTAGGGTAATAGATTCCGGTTCGACGGTCTCGAACCCACCAAGTAGCATCACCATTTCCAACAGCAGCAATCCTTTTATGCGTTGCTTCCTCCCCATTCATTTTGACCGTATCACTTAACAAATCTGGGGAACCACTTTTTCTATGGTAGACTTTCCTCAGCATTGGCCTATTGAATTAGATGACAAACAGAACATAACGGGGGTAAATTAGTAATTTGATAATATTATTTCTAATTGGTCCATAAATTGGTAAACCTAATTAGGTAGATTGATGGCCATAGTTTTTAATTTTTTAGGGAATTGTATATATATATATATATATATATATATCAATCATAACAGATAAGTTTACACGTAACCAACGACCGAATATCAATTCTTATACTATTAATGATTTTTTTACAGGATTAAATATTTATATATCATGAAAGGCCAACTTAAGCATATCACTAAAGATTAATGCTACCAATATGTGATTAATTGACTTAGCAAGGTAATCCTTTCCAAAGGTGGGGAAAAAGAAAAGATCGAAAAGAAAAGAAAAGCGTGGTATTCAACATCTTTTTATTTTTTGTTCTTTTCTATTGTAAGCCCACATAAAATAAAAGGAAAATTCATTTAGTTTAGATTAATGCCATATGCTTGAGTCTTGATATTTTTTATAGTAAGGTAGCTAGAGTTTGGACCAAATATGGGAGTTGAACTTGCTGCACTTTTTATACGCAATCAATCTCAATCATAACACTTGGTCTGAATTTTGAACTAGGAAAATTTCTTATTTCTCCCAATTTTGTCATTTGGGTTATGCTTTACATCTATGGTTTTAGAATTATATTATAATTTTCTTTCATTACAAACGGTTTAAATCAACTATTATATATATATATATATATGTAAAAATAATATCACTCAATTAATTGACGTGCAATAGGAATCAAATCATAGTTATGTAAGTAGATTAATACCAACATTAAATTGAACCCAAGAGTCTTAACTTGGGAGTGTCAATTTTGTTCTTTTAATAAGAGGATATAATTTGGCTAAATTTATTTAAAGGATTTTATAAGTTTCCACATATTATAAAATATTTTTGGAGCTGATTGAAATGTTTAGATAAAATAAAATCTTGAAACTTGTATAACGTTAGTAATAATAATTTTATAATTAAAATAACTAAAACTAAAAGAGCTTATAGCCATTTTGAAATAAGTTAGGATTTTTCCCTTTTTTAAAAAAAAAAAAAAAAAGACTTCATATGAATCTAACATTTATTTTAGGATGTTATGTGCTCCTTTAAAAAAAAAATAGATACTTTTTGGCATACTATGAACTTCAAAATATTTATAGGATATTATGAGAGCTTATAAGCACACCTATAACATCCTCTAAAACCTAATTGGCAGTAAAAGTCATATATTTAACTATTTCAACTATATATATATGAGAAAATTGCAATAGAAGTGACTTTGTAGATCTTATTTAAATTTAGATTACATGATTTGGGTTCAAATTGGATCAACGCGTTGACATGTAAACTTATTTTTCATCATTATACAATAACTACTCACAAATTGGAAGGTTTGGTGATGATTTTGGTTGGTTATATAATTTAAAATAAGAAATTTGGGGGCCAATTTTTTAGTCACAAAATTTTTGGGTTGGTATGATTTCTTTTCTTTCTATTGACCAATATGAGTAGAAGAGTGAAAAGCACTTTTCATTGCAATTGTCCATGAGCTGCTAGAATTCTAGTGAGTCAAGAGATTAGTATGTATTGGGTTGGCGTGAGAGAACCTCTCAAGTTACGAGTTCTTTCCCAAATCTATAGTAATAGTCACCACATTGGAATTTTCAAATATTATGTTGGAAGAGAATTCTTGTTAGCTGTTAGGCTGATCATCATCAAACACGTTTATTTAGACAATTTATAAGTAATAAGTCAAAATTTTACTAGAAATTTTTGTTAGCACATATATGACACCTTTACTAAAATAATGAGATCATATTAGTAGTGGTATCCACTATTCGTATGCTGATGTAATATAATTTTTGTTATTTAGGATAGTATGGGAGAAAATATAATTTCTAATTAACTTACCTTGCTATTTATTGAGATTTATAAAAGTGATTTTTGTTATTTAGTATGGCATGGGAGAAGATATATTTTCGAATTTAACTTACCTTGGTATTTACTGAGATTTATATATATAAGTTTGTAACTGTATCTAACTAAAATTTTCATTTATGCAAACCATGGTAGATATATTTATATATATATATATATATATAATTTGTTAGCACATTCAATTTTTTATTAGAAGTATTATATTGTGAAAAAGGAGATATATCTCTGTAATGTGTGTGTTTTATTTTTTTGGCATTGTAATAATCTATAAAGATGTACATGCATATCATTGCAAAATGCTATCTTTCATGGGGTCGATTCTGGAATTAACCAAACATGCTTGTATTGAGTTGAATTATACAACACATAATCTGAAATAAATTGAAAAATTCTTTCTGCCCGTTTGGATATATTTTCAAAGCTTATTTTTATTTTTATGCATTTTTAAAAGTTGAAAAAGAAGTTATGGTTTGAAAATAAAAAATAAAATTGTATTTGGATATTTGTTAAAAAATAATGATTGGAGTAGGCATATGGTTGAAATTAAAATTAGTTAATTTATAGTTTTTTTATGTTTAAAAAGACTTTTTTACATATATGTGTATTTTATTAATTTTAAAATAATAGTGGGTATTTATGTCAAATCAAATTTGAATTTAACTAATGTGGTAGTAAGATGATATGGTAGGTTTATACAAGAGTTGAAAATGAAACTAAGAAATATTTTAAGTGAAAATTATTAGAAAGTTGATAACTTTTTGTTTTCATTGTGTTGAAAATGAAAATGGTTGGTGAAAACAAAACCAAACACCTTGTACAACAAAAATGATCTTTTAAATTTTAAATTTTTCTTCAAAATATAATTTTTATATTAGCTCTATTTCAAGGTAAAATGAATTATACAGTGGCTTTATTAAATATAAAAAAAATGATATTAGTGAAAAAAATAATAATGTAAAAATTGTCACTAATGAGATAAAATAAATGGTTTTATTTTGTCATGGATAATTTTTTTTAGGTGAAAATAATTTGTATTTTGTTTAATATTGCTTAATAGTGACAAGAATTAATATTTTAAATGGTCACATAATGTGGCAATTAACGATACACGTATAACAATAATATAAATATATTAAAAATTACCACTATAATTTTTTTACGAGATTTTTATTATTACTAGGTTATCACTATAGAAATTATAAATGCTAACAATTTAAATACTATTATTATTTCTATTAAATTTGTAAAAGTTATTAGGGCAATGGAACAAATTTTTTTTGTTTCTTAATACATATATAGTTAATGCAATTTTTATTATCAGTTATTATTTTATTACTAATTTTCTTTCAATATTTAAGGATAAATGAATTTTATCATTGTAACCAAAGAAAAAATATAGTAGTTAAAATTTTGATTTATTTTACTTTGTTATCCATACAAACGATTCTTCTCTTATATATCTTCATGAATCCATTTACGTTTTGCAGTTACTTGAATTGTTATTAATGTGTGTTGTTTGACTCAAGTTAAAATTTGTTGGCCCATGGTGATACTTTCGTACCGTACGTCATTAGCACATTCTAATAAAATTTATCTAACTAGTTTGAATGAAAGTGTTATTTCATTTTGAATTTTAACGAAAAAATATTTAAATATATATTTATTTCATTCTAAATTACGTAAAGTAGTGCTTTTATTTTTAATATTCTTCTTCCTTTTTTTTTCTTTTTCTCAATTCAAGTTCCAAACATAATTTTCATAGTCGATACAATAGAAATTAAATGCATAGGACGCATTCCCTATGTATGAAAAATGTAACTTTTTCCTTACATCAATTGATGTTACACAAATTAAATAGAATATATCACAAGGACATTTTCTTTTGAAAATAGTTTAATGATCATTCAATAAATTTATATATTTAAAGATCGCTATAAAAATATACGGGTAAACTTACTTGAAATACATAGAATTCATGGTTTGTGCCCCTCTACCAGCTGCTGCAGATGCCATTTTTGTTCTCCCTTTGGCTCTATTTCTTGCCAAACAAAAAAAGAAAACCAATGTCTTATGGCTGGGAATGTTGAATAAATTTGTAAGCCATACCCCTCAATTAATAGGGACAACAATAGCCAAAGGGATAATTTAGCACCCCAAGAAAATAAATAAAGGTGAGGATCAGATAATGGGCTGTTTCATTTTTTATTCATTTCTTTTCTTGATTTGTTTGAATGTTAGTGGAAAGATCATAACAAATTTGCGTATTTCAGTTCCATACTGATAGGAAATAGTGGTAGTTTTCTCAAAGGAAGAAGACAAATTTTAATGGAGGTATGGGCTTTACGTATGGGCTGGACATGCCCTCCCCTAGTTCAAGTTGCATTTTTTGTTGGGGGTTAAACTTTTGTAGGTTAGTTTGGGCCAAAGAATTGCACAAGTAAAAAGGGAAGAAATATGGGATTTTGTTTTAGTTAGAAATGATAGCGAGTTGAATCGAGTCTTGACCATTTGTATGTTGAGTTCGAACTCTTATTCGAGTTCAGCTCGACTTGACTTAATTACCTTAAAAGTTATGGGTTCGAGTTCTAGCTCAAACCGTAGGTTAAAACTCAATTTGAAAAGTGTTTGGTTTCATTTTCATTTTTATTATTTCTAAAATTTGAAAAATTAGTTAGTAGAAATGAGTTGAAAATGAGTTTGTCCTTTGATGAATTATTGAAAAAGTAATGATTATGTTGGTTTTAATATGTTGTAGGTAAAGAGAGATAAAAATAATGAAATAGAGAGATAAAATATATAGTTTATTGGGAGAAGATATATAGGTTATTGAAAAATTTGTTTTGAAAATGAAAATAAAAATGATGTTGGATGAAAATGTGTAAAAAGTAATGTATTTCATTTTTGAAATAGTAGAAAATTAAAAAAAGGGGCTATGAAAATGAAACCAAACGGGCCATAGTTATTTGACCAAAAATTCTAAATTAGGATTTGATAACTAATTAAGTTTGAATTCCAAAATTAGTATATCATCATGACATTTTGTGTGTAAATTTTATTTTTTTAAAGAAAAATAGGTTCACAGAAATGTTAATAAAAATTATTTAGCTCGAATTTAACTCGAAAGTTAGCTGAATTCTTTGATAACTTCACTCTTATTCCCATGTCTAACATCGATGCAAATGATAAATGCTGAATATTGCAGCTAATTAAAGACATTTTTCAACTGTGTTTGTTGTTATTTTGATGTGAATCACATTGGTTATAATTTTAAGCATAGACATTATCCCTACAAAGTAATATTAATTAGAGGGCGCTTGCATAGTTTGATTTTTTTAAAATGATTAATTTTAAGATTGTGAGAAAAGTGACTAATAATAACAGTTGGGAATATTTGAAAATTGATTAGAAAAGTAGTAAAAAGAGTAGAATAGAAATATTTCATAAGAAAACAATTTGGGCTTGGATTTATTTGAGAAAATAGAAAACCTTTCCTTAATTTGAGGTTTTAAAAGAACTAGCAAGAGCAAAATCATCTAATACGACCTATAAATCTTTTATTTGAAACAATTAAAAGTTAAACTTTATTTTATTTTAGTTTTTCTAAACGACTGCATAAATAGAAGTCCATAGAGAAAACACTTCCGCTTATTCTTTTTAAGCAAAAAAATGCAAAAGTTGACACCCCACCAATTGCAGACACTCCCTTATTCACCTATCTCATGTTTGCCGTCGATCGGGACAAAAATGAGAAAAAGATAAGACATTACCAAAATATTCTCATCAAAACCTTTCCACGCATGGCATAAAAGCACCCTTATCCCATTTCCATTGTAAGTGGACTATAAATCTCCTTATCCTCTGCAGTCTCCCTTTTGTTTTGCAGCATCCTCATCTTCCTACCGGCGCCATATTGGCTGCAGAAAATGCTGCCAAACAAGGTAAAAGAAATTGTCACTCTCAAATGTACGACTCAAAGGCCTTATCATTTGTATTTTCTAGCAGTTGTGTGGATGAGGATTCATAGCCACGCATTTCTCTTCTTTAATTCAACATTCATGTGTTATAATTGTTGCTATTTATCTTGCTCAACTTGCAAACTTTTTATTGCTGTTGTGCTTCCCACTCGCCCTATAGAGCCTTGGTTGGGAATTAGGGATGATGAATGAACACGGTTTTGTTTGTTTTAGACATAATACTCAATAATTAAAAATATGAATTACCTACATGATTCATCAAATTGAGAAAAGAGGAAAAAAAGGCGTGAAGAAATAAACTGTTTAATGTCATAATCTCAAAAAAAGATCATCTTATTGTTTAACGCCCCAAATTGCCAATCTTCTAGTAGAATTTCATTCGAAAAAATTGGAATTCCTCTTTTCACATAATGGTAAGCATCAGGTTGGGGTCATATACGTGCAGTTTCTATCTAACCTTCATCGCGTAGCTCAAATCCTTTATTTCAGTAACAGTTATATATGCTATTTCACATCTTAAATAAATGCCAATGGCGTTAAATATCTTCTTATAAAAGCAGTTAGCGTACACTTTAAGTATTTATTTAATATAATTTATAAATAAAACACCTAGTAAAATAAAGGATTCAAAATGATCATTTGGGATTCAGGGCCAAAGAGAGCAGCAGAAATAAAAGACATAATGCAGATAATATCAGCATACACCAATCATTCCCCTAGCAGGGATTGATTGAAATAATATCAATCCCCCATCCGTGATGAGAACGACAATTAATCAGTGCAGGGGTAATAGCTGTTTTACATATATTGTTACAGTGGCAAGCCGATAATCAAGAATACTTCAAAGCATCACTGTTGCTGCCAAGAACAATTTTTTGCATAAGAAGTTTCTGATGATATGCTTAAAAGATGCATCTTTAAACTAGTTTATAATAATGGCATCTTCCTCAATGTATCAAAAACTCGCTTCCTCTGTGGTCGGTCTCCTCAAGAAATATCGCAAACTATTTGCAAGAACCTGCCACATTTTATAACATCAAATGATCATCATGTCAAAATCAGGACACCATAGTTTGATGTGAACCATGACTGCTAAATTCTTTGGATTAACAACTGAAGCATACCTGTTGAAGAGGCTTGATGATGGCTTTTCCCTTGTAGCTTACATGAAATTTTGCCTTAGCCAGCAAGCCCTACAGGCGTAAAGTAATATTTACATAATGAAAATAAGCTCCAACTAGTTATGACACAAAAGAAATAAGCATGATCACTACTGTAGTAGTCTGTCTGAAACCAGTCTTTACCTCAGTATCAAACTCTCCAGATTTAACAGCAATGTTTATGTCAGTTATGATCTTCACAAGATCCACCAGTAATCCTGGACGATCCGCTGTCTCTACATAGAGCAGGCTGCAGCAATACAAAACAATGTTCCAAGTTTCAGCCCTTTCAACAAGTTCATGTTCCAAAAAGTCGAGCATATCAACTTCCGAGAGAAGTGAGTCGAATTTAATCCAACAATTGTGTTTTACCTTTGCTCGGGACTGTCATCATAGACATGGATATGTGTTGCTATATCCACATCAACCTGCATTAAAATTGTGAATGAAGAATAAGTAAATAATATTTATTCTGTAAACAAATTCATCTGAAAACTAATGCTCGTTTATTCCCTACTAGTACAGTAGTACACGGAACTAAAGGAACCACTCAGCTATTGCGAGACAAAAAAGATTTTGCTCGTAGGCTCTATGGACTCACTCTCCTCACAACAAAGAGGAGTTTACCGTGAACTACATCCACCCTCATTTGGCCTTGTCTTAAATGTCGGCTCCATGGTCCCAGTGCAACCCATCACTATTAGAAATTAGTGCTTGTTTATGGGGCAGTCTCTGGTCGGAACTTATAGATGCATCTACATTAGCTTACAGAGTAACCAAATTTGATGGCTTTGAGGATAAACTAAAATTTCTGTATTAAAATCAGCAAGGAGGCAGATAGCGAGGGCAGATAGGTGCAAACAAGCAAAACCAAACAAGGTATTAGAGCTTGGCTTCATTTTTGAATGAGTTAAAGAATTCAAACTTGAGCTAAGTCGACCAGACAAACAAGAGATTAATGTCTTGGAACTATCAAATAATCAGATGATCGAAGTTTAAACAACATAACAGAATTGGACCAACACCTAATGGCTTAGGCTTTAAGTTGGGAAACATTCATGGAGCTTGGCTTGGTTTTTCTATTTCACTCCCAACGAGGTTGAGTAAGCCAATTTATTGTCTTACCTTTTGGTTCTTTGAGCTAAGCTTTGGTTAATGAACCATAATGTTTTAAAGCTAAACTTTTTTATTGAATGAAGCAACCGGATACAAGCTTTTTTCAGTCAATTGAAATCCAGCCATAGTAACACATTAGACACATAAGATTAAGGATCGAAGGACACACAAACACACATCGGACACCTCTCTCTTTCTCATGCTTGTTTGTGTGTGCGTTTTTAAGTGCATATGAGCACATGTTGGAAGGGCTAATACCTGTTCACTTGGTGGCATCATGCCGAACGCAGCCCCCATGGCTAACTGGGCACTTGATTCCTAAAGAATTAACTCAAAATCTTTAAGACAGATAAATTCATTGAAAGAGGCACTGTATCAGATATTCATGGATACTATAACTCAAGAATGGAAGAATACCGGATGATACTCGAGCAGATTGTTGATAATTGTCAAACGAATTGCCTCAAGCAACTCTGGTTCATCAACCTTCCTCCCTGTTGAACTGAAGACCAGCCCATGCAATAACAAAGGTAATCACATAATCAGCTCAATATGAAATATTTGGTACAGTTAGAACAGGGTTCACTTTGTAAATGGAACAATCTGACATCACAGGAAAGTTTCCTTTCAAGCTTGAAGGTGTGGACTTTAAATAAATAGTATCTAGTTTTCCAAGTCCTAAGCTATTACACTTCATCATTCACATGAATACCTATATAGCAAGAGTAGTAGTTGAGCCATAACAAGTGTATTCTAGTTTAAACAAACAAAAGCTTACAAAGGGAACCAACAAAATAGGACTCCACACATTTTTATTGCATCCAAGTAACGGAATGTTTACAACAATCAAACCAGATGAATGATCCAAGGTATGTTGATTTACTAACCCTTATGCCCCTACAAGTCAAGTACTTGTGATAATCTTTTATATCCCAAGTTTAGTCATGAAGACTACCTTGCTATGGAATGAAGACACTTAGCAATTATTCTACAATATACATTTTTACATAATAAACTTCCTCATGATAGAATCTTGCAAATAAACATGGCATTATGCATCAAACAGAATGGCCAAATTAGTAGATTGCTCGGAAAGGAAAAAAGCATTACAAGCATGAACTTACGCTTTAGTGATAGCAAACTTGTTGTGTTTGCCGGAAGAATCTAGATATACATTTGCCTTGACAACGTTCAGTCCAAGATTTTTCAGAGCATTCATCTGAGATGCATTTACCAGCATTCACTAAATGGTCACTGAATTTCTTTAGCATATTAATGTAAATACTAAATAGTCTATTTTTAGAATCTTTCTCAACTCCAAGTAGTTAGAAATCATCTATATTCGGAAAACTGAAATTGGGTACTTAAAACTAGAAAGAGAATGACTTATACAGTGTCGAGGAGAGCGCCCAGGCGATCCCCAAAGGTGATTTCAACAATAGTAGCATCTGGATCGGAATCTTGATCTATTACAACAATGGGTGTGGGAATTGCATCTGTCTCCTGAGAACTTCCATCCTGTTCAGCAATTCCAGCCATCAAAAGTAATATTATCAAATATAGAAGTAACAGACAGATTTCAATTGAAAATAAAAGCATTAGTGAAATTTGGTACCTCCACTGCTGGAGCTGGTGACGCTTTTGCTATAAATGTACTCACGGAAGATGATAAGCTGACAAAACATCAGAGACAGCGCAACATAAAACAACAATTATATAGTATGCACCAGAACTATAAAAACAAATGACTGGTGTACTTTCCACAACAAATTGTACTTCTACACTTTTTCACCCTGACCGAATTTACTACAGTCCAACAAATAATTTAGCCTGCCAGATGAACCATATTAGGAATCCAACATCAGCATTTGGACAAGCCACCATATAGCAGAAAATCAACTGTCCATGGTTACCATGAAGTGCGACAGAATTTGAATTAATGTGGTTCATGCCAAATCAATTGACTAAACACTGAAGAATCTGGTGCAAGATCTTGAAAACATTAAATCATAATAAAAAATGTCCTAATTATATCACCAGATCATAGGCATTAGTTTCATCTATTACACCAAACCCAATAATTGAAGATAATTCAGCAAATTATATAAAAGGAAAGACGACAACACAAAAACTGAAGCTCATATACCCTATAGTGCACTATATGAGGATGAGTAAACTCAAATATTAGAGAGGATCTCAAATCTAATTGCACGGTTATATACATAAAAAGACTGAAGCAAATATTGTTCATATAAACAGACACCGGTATACAACACTCAAAAGATCAATGAATTACCTTTTCTTGGAAATGGTGCTTGATGGCTGAACTGGATCCAAGCCAAAAGAGCACGTGTAAGGAGCTGCCCTTGAATTGGGTTGCTTCTCCATTGCTTTCAAGCTACTACAGAACCCAAAATTACTCCCACTAGAAACCATAGCCACAGCCATATTTTTATACTTTATAAACAAAAAATTTCTGCTGCTATAACAGATAGATAAAAGAAATGAACTTCACAAAATCCAGCAAAAGCTTTGATCTTTGACCAAAAGGGATCCTTTTCTAATTCAAATGGATTCTTGATTAAGCACTGCTAGAGGAAAAAGTTGAAGAAAATTGGGGAAATGAAGAGGTGGGAAGTATGGGAAGAGCAGATATTGTGGGGACTGGAGAAAAAATGATTTAGCTTCAAGAAAAGCCGCTCTCTCTGTTGTAGTTGTGGTAAATGTATTCGATCTCGCAGTATCCGCCATATCTCATGAAACCAACTCTCAGCCTGTCTTTATAGTGTGCTTTCAGTGTGATATTTATATCCCACTTTAAATATTCCCACAAAAGTTAAAGAATTTATGGGCCTCTTTCTTTTCTTGTCTCTGCTAAAAACCTTGGCCTCAAAAAAGAATCTACCTGCTTATCCATCCACAAGCGGGAAAAAAATTCTTTCTTCTTGCAAAATGCAGTGGGAAAAAATATCGAAGACAAAAGGAGAAAGAGGGGAGAACAAATAAGCGAGTTTTCCGTTTTATATGAAAATCTAGAGGCCCTTTGGGTTTACCATCTCATCTCATCTTTCTTGGTAACAATAGTGACATTACTGGTTAAAAATTGATATGCGTTTGGATTTACTAGGAGTCCCCCACCTAGGCAAACGCTAGCAGCTTACGTGTACTTAACTACTAATTTTTTGTTGTCTTGTGTGGTTCCGTCGGGCAAAGGTTGCTGTTCGAATTAAGGCATGAAAACATCAAATTTTAATTTGAATTCGGTCAAAATTTACTTTAAATTTTAAAATTTTTAATTGATTAAAATTTTAATCGATCAAATTTAAGAATTAATATTTTAATTAAAATAAATGGATTAAAATTAAAATTAAGTAGTTCAATTCGTTAACAATTTGAATATGAAATTTACTAAGTTTTTTATTAAATTAATATTCTTATATATAATATTAATAAAAATTTGAAAATAAAATTCATATATTATAATGATCCATTATTTATATTAATATTTATATTTGTATTGAGCATTAGTCCCAAAATAAAAGGGATATTGATTAAAAATATTAAATATATAATAGATTATATATGTATTAATAAATGTTATATAAGGGTTAGTAATTTTTGGACCAATATGTGATAAAAAAAATCATTGATTTCGAACGAGTTCACAAACACCAA
>JACGDI010001584.1:99772-144475 GCA_014898725.1 Jacaranda copaia
CCGAAGAAGCAGTCGGAGTTGGCCAAGGAGAAGGATCTTCTGGACGAACAAGTGGTGGCTAATCTTCAGCAGAGCTACGATCTTCTTCCCGTTAAGCTGAGGCTTTGTTCATTGTTCTTATCTGTTTTCCCAGAGAATTTTATCATAGAGAAGAAATATCTCATTTATTGGTGGATTGGTGAAGGTTTCATCACAAAGACTAGCACCATGACATCTGAGGAGGCTGGAGAAGCGGCCTTCATGGAACTTATTGAGAAAGGCATAATAGAGCCTCATTACAGGAGTTCGAGAAGTCCTGTTGTTTCTGGCTGCACTGTGAATCCATGGACTCGCAGAATGTTGATATCAATGGCTAGAAAAGCTGAGTTCTTTGATTTTGATCAGGAAGGAGAACTGATCAGTAATTCTTCTCAAAGATCTCATCGGGCCATTAAGGATCAAATCGATTCCAGTGAAGAGGGAGAGCTATTAACCATGTACAACATGCGGGGGAGCTATCACCGCATCAACCCAGGATTCCTCTCCAAAAGCCATAATCTCAAGGTTCTTCAATTAGGACGGTGGCAGAAGACTACCCGCCATCATATTGAGATAGAAGATACTACGTTTTTGCACAAGTTAGGCACACAAAAGCAGTTGAAGTATCTCAGCCTGAGAGGGATTTCAAGAGTTACCACTCTCCCAGAATCTATAATTGGATGCCGAAATCTTGAAATTTTGGACCTCAGGGCATGCCATAATTTGGAGAAGTTGCCTTCTGACATTTCGTATTTAAGAAAACTCACGCACTTTATCATATCAGAGTGTTACTTGCTGGAGGCCTTGCCCTGGGGAGTCGCAGGGATATCTTCACTTGAGGTTCTAAAGGGTTTTGTGATTAATCACTGGAGGAAGAATCCTTCCCTACTTTACTACCTTGGTTTCCTGGGAAAGCTTAGAAAGTTGAGCGTTACGGTGGGGACATCATCTAAAACAACTTTTACACCTGATGCAGAATCAGAAAACCTACGCGTGCTTACAATAATATGGCAGATGAGGAGCTCACCAGATCTATTTGGTTTTGTATCATTGCCTAACTTAGAGAAACTGGATTTGAGGTGCTATCCTCACAACAGGTTGCCAGAATGGATTTTGCAAGAAAATTTCAGAAAATTGAAAAAGCTATATATCAGGGGAGGGAAGCTTGAGACTTTGCCTTCAGATGCCAAATGGAAAAATATTGAGATTTTACGACTGAATTACCTTAACAATTTTCGGCTTAGTAAAACATTTGATATGGAGAAAGAGTTTCCAAAGCTGTTGTACTTTGAGCGGATCAAGTGCCGTTATTCTAGTGATGACAAATTTGATCCAGATATTAAATGGAGGCTTGAAGATACATGGGAAACACTAAAAAAAACGCTCGAACGTGATCACCCTGATCATATCCAACCGGTAGTAGCAGCAACTGAAGAGGAAGAAGAAGAAGATGATGCACGAGGAGGAGGGGGAGAAGGGCGGAAAGAAAAGAAGGGAGAAGGACAAGGGCGCCAGAAAATGGAGGATGAGGATAAGAAAAGAAAGAAGAAGGAAGGGGAGGAGGAGGAAGAGGAGTAAATGCTTAGGCCTTGAGAGGTTGTATTTTTATTGCCATGCTTTGTTTTCATTATATTTTGTTACTCGCGTTTTTCTTCATTCATTTCGAGCGAAAGTGATAATATGTTTGGATGAGTTTAGTAGATTTTGAATGTTTTCTAAGCAGAGGCTTTTTAACTTCTTAAAATTGTAGAAAAATAAAAATATATTTTGTTGTGAATGTTTTGAATGGATAAAATAACATAATTTATGATATATATATATATATATATATACTTTGCAATGGTAGTAGTGTTTGATTTGGGTCTGATCGTATGATATTTAATGTTATTTTTGATAAATAAAGTTTGTTCGATATCCCAACTCCCAATCATTAATTTATGAAATAAAATTTGACATTTATGTTTTGCCTAGTTTAAAAATTTTAGTGAGGAAAAAAAATGTTGCAGAAGAGGAATATAAAACTTGAAAAATATAAAATTTCAAATTTATCTACTTTTTTAAGAAAAGAAATAAGAGAAAAATAGATATGATGAATGGATTGAAAAGAGCGGAGACGACCAAAAAAGTGTCATCTCTCATTTTTCTCATCATTTTGAGAGAATTAAATTATATTTTCTATCACATTTTTTTCTATAATATACATATTTTTTATCAACTAAACGATTAAAATTATTTTTCTTCACATTTCATTTTCTTTCGTTCTTCAAAATTTTTATATCAAGTTTTAGATTCGTGCAGATTACAAAATGATGGCATCCTCTTTGAAGGAGGAGCAGTGATGTCAATTATTGAATTGCCCGATTCTGCTCCCGCAATGAGTTTTTAAAAAATCGGGCGAGAAAAAAAAAAAAAAAACAGGAATGCAGCAAATGTCCTGTGGATAACATTGAACACAGGACACTTTGCTATTTTGGTGAATTAACAAATCGAAAAACATAAAAGTTTATGGGTAATAAATTAAATATCTTCCATACTTTTATTCATTTGAATTTATGTGAAGACAAAAATGTGCATTTCTAATAAAATCATCACATTTAGTACACATGAATTAATGGTAACTCAACCAAATTAAATTTATTTTTAATTAGATATATGGAAACTAATAACTATAATTAATTAAATTAAGTCTCTTCAACTTAAATAATGTACAAACATCAAGCGTATAAATATTGCATTTAGACTCATAAAAAATAATAGCTATAATTAATTTACCTAATCTTTCAACTTTCATCTTAAACAACGTATGTACCTCAGCTATATATCATTGTATTTATTATATTTATCATAAATTATATATATTTTTAATTAAAATTATATAAAATAATATGATCAAGAACGAGATATATGCTAAATATCCTTTTAGTCTGACAGATCTATAGCAGTCATTATTAGGAGTAACAAGACAGAGCCAGAGAGGCAGAGTAAAACTAAAACTGGACAAATATGCTACTGCTTCGATTCATAAAGAAGAGGGAAGGAGCAGACTCAAATTAGAACCTTCTTGGTGGTACTACTTGCTCAATGTTCCTCCCCTTTTACATTCAATACATATGGTTGTATAATAATTTATGATTAAATTAAATCAAATTTATAGAAAATAATAATTTTGAATTGAAATTAATTAAGAAAAAAATAGTCAATTGATGAGGAAAAAATAATACTTCATAAATACATTTGTATTGATATTCCTTATGCACTCTCCCTTAAAAATAAGAAAAGAAATATCTTTTATATATCAAAATATGTGTCGAATTTATATGTAATAGTAAATTTAATATGACAATGAAAAAGAATAGATTAAGTCTTACTTACAATCACAAGTTTAATTGGTAAGGAAAAAGAATAATATTTTCTAAATGCATTCATACAAATATGAATTCTTCCCCAAAAATAAAAAGAGAAAAATATTTATTATTGAGAGTAACAAAGGGATGGGGGTGGGGTGAATTGATCTTTTTCTAAATCAATTAAACACTTTTGTCCCTTAAAAAGCTTTGCAAGATATTTGATATAGAGTAATATTAAAAAATCCAAACGGATAAAGAAACAAATATAAGAAAGCAATAAAATGAACGTGAGGAATTATAGCGGTTTGGTAAGCCTACATCAACTACCTAAGATATAATCTTAGAATTTTAACCTGCACTTATATTGAACAAACGTGAAGTTATAGTGAAGATAAAATACAAGAAATCAATAACAAAAAGCAACTTCCTTTGTCACAGAAACTTCTAACAGACCGGATGATAGAAGACAAAAGCAAACTTCCAAAGTAATGTTTTGTAGAGTTTTGAACTTTGAGAAAGGCTTAATTGTTTTGACTTGGACTTCATCTTTTAAATAGACGAGTCTTGATTCTTGATATCTTGTCTACTAGTGAAATCTTTCCTTCTATAACATGCAGATTTCCATATGGAAGTTCCAACGGTTACTTTCCTTCTTTACTTTCGGATGATTGCTTTTTTTCCTTCAATTAAGGCATGATTTATCTTGGACTTCATTTTTTAAATAGACGAGTCTTGATTCTTGATAGTTTGTCTTTCAATGATATCTTTCCTTCTATAACGTGCAAATTTCTGTGTGGAAGTTCCAATGGTTACTTTCTTTCTTTACTTTTGGATGATTGCTTTTCTTCCTTCTATTAAGGCATGATTTGAGCAAGCAGATTGCTAATCTTGTGATATTAAATCCTTTGAGCATTTTTCTTACTTACAACAAATACAATATGGAATAAGATTTACTAACTAACATTTCTTTGCAAAAGATCATAATCAAAACTTATTCTAAGGAGATCCCAACAATCTCATCCTTTTTGATGATGATTCTTTTGCAAACACGAGGTGGTCCCCTTGAGTTCAATCTCCCCCTAACTATGAGTTATGCTAAAAAACTAGTTTCAAGTTTTCAAAAGAGATAAAGTTCAATGTTAAACAACATTGATATAATGCATAACAGGAGATGTTAAACTTCAAAGAGCAGAATAGTTTGACATAAATTAGTTCGCACAGCCTTCTCCCCTAAACAAAAGTTCCAGCATCAGCAAGAATAATTTCACAAAAACATATACTGAATAGAGAGTATAAGTTATACATATATTGAGTAGAAGCCATTTAGCAAACTAGTTTTCATAGGAGTTTCTAGTTCCACAAAATATAAACTGTAAAACAAAACAAAAGTTCTAGTTCCACAAAACAGAGAATTCCATGTTCTAGTTCTAGATAACCATCTCCCCCTTCAGCATCAAAAAGGGTCAATTATCGGCACAAGAGAGAGAAAAATATGCCTTGGTTATGAATTTTGGCGGGAAAAGAGATTACGCTCATCTGGTTCTTAAGAAAAGTGAAATGTTCATCAGAAAAGGCTATAGTGAAGATATTTGCTAACTGGAACTTGGTTTCCACATAATTTATACAAATAACATCACTAGTTCAATGATCTTTATTGAAATGGTGCCTAATTTCTATATGCTTGGTTCTGAAATGATGAACAAGATTTTTTTAAATACTAATAGCACTAGTATTATCGCATTTAATTGATATGTTAAATAAATTCCATACTGTAACGCTGGAGAGTTTATTTCATCTAGAGAATTTGGGTGCAACAATTTTCAAAGGTCATATATTTTTCTTTGGCTGTTAGTAGTTCGACAACGCTTTGTTTTTTGCTACACCAACTTACCAATTTATCTCCGAGAAACCGACAGGTTCCTGTGGTACTTTTATTGTCGATCTTGCAACTTGCATAGTCAGCATTAGAATATCCAACACAAGAGAAATATTTTGAGCGAGGATACTAGATATCAAGGTGAAGAGTTCCCTTTAAGTATCTTAATATTTGTTTGACCGCTCGAAGGTGGGATTCCTTGGGATTTACTTGAAACCAGGCACACAAGCTTGTTGAGAATAGAATATCTAGTCTGCTTGCAGTGAGATAAAGTGAACTTCCAATGATTCCTTAGTATACTGTTTGGTCAACTTCCTTCTCTTATGGATCAACCTCTAATTTGGTATTTGGTGCCATGGGAATTTGATGTTTCCTTGCAATTTTTCATTCCAAATTTCTTAAATAGTCCTTTGTATATTTTTCTTGGCATATGAATATTCCCATGGAACTTTGTCTAATTTATAGTCCAAGGAAGAAATTTAGTTTTCCCGCCAGACTCATTTCAATCTCAATTTTCATAGAACTTGCAAACTCATCACAAAGAGAATTTTTAGTACCACCAAATATGATACAATCTACATAAATCTATACTATGAACATTTAATTATCAACTTTCTTTATGAAAAGAGTGGCGTCAATGGTGCCCATGGAAAATCCTTTAGAGAGAAGAAAAGTACTCAACTTTTCATACCAAGCCCTGGGGGCTTGTTTTAAACCATGTAATGCTTTAGACAATTTAGCAACATGATTGGGAAAATCTGGATTTTCAAATCCTTGTGGTTGTTCAACATAAATCTCTTCTTTAATAAAGCCATTTAAAAATGCACTTTCAACATCCATTTGGAAAAGAGAAAAATTTTTGTAAGATGCATATGCAAGCAACATACGGATCGACTCTAATTGTGTTACGGGTGCATATGTTTCATCAAAATCAATACCTTTCTATTGTGAATACCTTTTTGCTGCAAGTCTTGCCTTGTTTCTTACCATGATTTCCTTCTCATCTAGTTTGTTCGAAAAACCTGCTTGGTTCCTATGATTGGTCTGTCAGTACGCCTTTCTACTAGGTTCCACACATTGCTTTTGTCAAATTGGGAAAGCTCGTCCTCCATTGTGCATTTTCAGTACATGTCATTTGGTGCTTCATGTAGATCGATAGGTTCTATGAGTAATAAAATAGCAATATTATTGGTATCATATCTCTTTGTCTTTGATCAAGTCACTATTCCTACTTTTAGATTCCTAATTATTTTATCAGTTGGAAGACTCGATGCATGTTTGAATTTCCACATCTTTTCTTTGTCTCCTTCACTGTAAGTTTTGCTTTGAATTTCATCAATGATTTCAGAATTTTCCTTCTTAGCTTCTTTTGGCATTCATGGACAACATTCTTTTATCATCCACAGTAAGTTCCATTCTTCCTTTGGGAGACATGTTCTTTGGAACAAGTGGTCCATCAATGACTATACTCCATAAGTCATAATCAAAAGCTTGATAAACTCTTGGATTAGATTCTTCCATGTGGAGTAGTTTGTTCCATCAAACAAAGGTGGATGAGTATGTGACTATCCTTCTGCATAAACATCAAAACTAGATACAGTTATTAGGATCGATTAAGCTCAAGTTGATTAGAACTTATTCTATGAGCCTCAAAGCTCCGATGCCAATTATTAGTAAAAAAAAAAAGGGATCAAGAGGAGGGGGGTGAATTGATCTTTCTCTAAATCAATTAAACACTTTTGCAAGATATTTGATATAAAGTAATATTAAAAAATCTAAAAGGATAAAGAAACAAATAAAAGAAAGTAATAAAATAAACACAAGGATTTATAGTGGTTTGGTAAGCCTACATCCACTACCTAAGATATAATCTTAGGATTTTAACCTGCACTTGTATTGAACAAACGTGAAGTTACAATGAAGACAAAATATAAGAAATTGATAACAAAAAGCAACCTCCTCTATCACAAAAACTCCTAAAAAACTGGATGATGGAAGGCAAAAGCAAACTTCCAAAGTAATACCCTGTAGAGTTCTGAACTATGAGAAAGGCTTAATTGTTTTGTCTTGGACTTCATCTTTTAAATAGACGAGTCTTGATTCTTGATATCTTGTTTTCCAATGAAATCTTTCCTTTTCTATCATGCAGATTTCCATACGAAAGTTCCAACGGTTACTTTCCTTCTTTACTTTTAGATGATTGCTTTTCTTTATTCTATTAAGGCATGATTTGTCTTGGACTTCATCTTTTAAACAGGCGAGTCTTTATTCTTGATATCTTGCCTTACAATGAAATCTTTCCTTCTATAACATGCAGATTTTTATATGGAGGTTCCAACAGTTACTTTCCTTCCTTACTTCTGAATGATTACTTTTCTTCCTTCTATTAAGGCATGATTTGAGTGGGCAGATTGCTGATCTTGTGATATTGAATCCTTTGAGCAGTTTTCTTATTTATAGCAAATACAATGTGAAATAAAATTTACTATCTAACATTTCCTTGCAAAAGATCATAATCAAAACTTACTCTAAGGAGATCCCAACAATTATATATTAGATTTGGTGTTAAACTCAAATGTAATATTATATTTAATATGATAATGAAAGAGAATAAATTAAGTTTATTTAATTTTTTTTAATCTTGTCATTCATTTGTATATTTATATATTTCTGAAATAACTTTTAATTCTTACATAAAGTGATGTACATTTTTTTTTCTTCTTGAAACTAATAGCAAAAGATACTTTCATGCATTTTGTATCGCAAATACGAGAAAGTTTCTTATTCTTATTTAAGTTAGAAGACAAAAATTGGGTTAAAAGAAAAAAGAATATATAATTGATAGCTCTATTAGAAGCCACAAAAAAGAATCAACTAAAATTTTATTTCTTTAAATAGTCTTTTTAAATAAATTATTTTTTAATTAAAATAATAATGTGGCATTGCTAACCTTGAATAATTATTTTCAAAAGGCAAATGATAGAAATATATTTAAAATTTATTTTTATCAAATAGCCTTTTGAAGGATCAAATTAATTTTCTTTTTATGGGGCATGATGAAGCATGAGGAAACCTTGTCAAGACTAAGTTTTATATGACTTAACTAATCATATGATAAATACTATTAAAGTATACATTAAAGACATAACAAGTATAATTTGCTCATTATATAATTGACTCGAACTTGGTCATATTCAATTAAGATTGGAGTTTTTCCAAAAGAGTGTGTATTATTGGAGTGACAGTTATGTAATTCAAACTATTAAACTAACAAATAGTTATTCGAGTTTAATAATAACATTAATATGACATAGTAAAATAATTTCTATCAATATATAAAATAGAATGCAATAAATATATTTCACTAGATAAAATATCATATTAGCCTATACATACCTTAACAAAATACTCTTTAGGTGCAATGTATATACCCCATTAAGAACATAATATTCAACAGTCAAAAGTCCTTATTTATACTAATTGGCAAGTTAATTCATAATCCAACTCTTATAGATTTATAAACTAGCAAACTTTTGAAGAAATTATTTTCACACATTTTTACCAAAACAAGTTATAAAATTATTTTTATTTTACACAATGATAGTAAAGGTTTAAAATCGACCAAACCTAAATTTCTCTATTTTTGACCTAACCGAGAAGAGACAAAAGTGAGAACAAAGTCATTATAGATAAATCAAAAGCAAGAGAAAGTTTTTTCCCATTTTTTTTCTCAATTTAGATTAAAAACAAGTGTTCTATTAAAAATATAGATTAAATTAGTGATATAAGTTTTATTTATTTATTTGAGTTTGGGGGAAACCAACTTATAAATCACTCTGTATCTTTTGAATCACATTTTTACTTTTCTTTCATAAAATAACAATTGAAATTTATTGTTCTAAAAACCAAAAAGAATTTTTCAATTAACAAAAAATTAAAATAGAAATTAAATTAAAATTATGAAATAATAACTAACAAAAATTTAATTCATTGACAATGATAGAAAATAAATTAAAAAATGAAAGTTTCTTCAATGTCACCCAAAAATGAAATATTAATTCAATAGTCGACCACTATTAGTCATTACGTTATAAAAAATACATATAAATCATGTCTTTTTAAATGTTAAGTTTTCAAAGATATATTTTATTTTAATTAGTATTGAATTCATAGGTTTTCATTGTTCCATTTTTCAATAAATGGATTTTAAAATGGTAATGAATCGATAAAATTTTGTTTTGAATCAATTTCATATTTAGTTGATTTAGTATTTGACATTCGAATATATATTTAAAACATCATCATATATGGCTACTTAGAAAAATATCACCTATATTTTAGATATATGGGCTTAATTTTCTAATAATATTATCATAACAGATTTAGTTTGACAATACAAATGAGATAAGATGAAGAGGAAACACGCCACAATAAATACTATAGAGCAACAAGAATATATAAATAAAATTAAAGCAGCCAAGAAAATGAAAAAGTAAATTAAATAATCAAATTAGAAAAATATAAAATTAATAAGTACCTCTCTTTCAATGTAACTTCAAATGAAAAATAGTTAATTCATAAAGAGTTCATTGTCAATATTCATTAATTTATATCTCCCAAAAGCATAGATGATTTCTAATCAATCAAAATGTTAGTAATTTTTTAATAAATATGTACTCCATAATTTTTCAATAAATATCATATATATATGTGGTCAAATATTATTATATGTTAAAATTTTAAATCTTAATCACATTTTTTTGTTAGGTTTGAGAATTTATGATCATGTGTGCTCGAAGACTCATGAATTGAATAAGATACTTAATCACATCCACTGCGATGATGTAAGATTTAAAAGAATCTCGCACATTTCGTTGTGGCAATGAAAAAAATTAGACTCACTTTTATTTAAATGTCAAATGAATTGCATAAGTTGTTTACCTTTTTGTCAAAATGAACTTTTGAAAAAATATTTCAGTCTTCAACTGCACATTCTCTTTTACTTCATTTGACGTGAAGTTAGATAAAGAACTTGCATCTACAGAGATTGAGTTATATTTTTCGAACACAAGGCATAGTGTATCTTGATCTTTTAAGGTTAATTTCCAAAAAAAAATTGGCATGATAACTTTCTATTGCATTTTGCTAAACCAAAAAATGAGTTTGAAAATAGAAAACATTAGAAGAATCAGATTTATCAAAATCAATTACAAGAAAACTTATAGAATTTGTGGGGATAAATTCATGTGCAAAAACTTTTGGAAGGTTAAATAATTATCTTTCAATGAACAATATTTAGCTTCATATCTTAAAAAATATGATAATTAGACTAATCTAATTTACCATTCTCCAAATACTTACCAAGTTGCGGCAATTTTGACAGAAGGAAATAATCATAATATTCCGGCTCATTGCTGCTGTTGTTGAAGAATATTAATGGACAGTTCTTGGTAGCCTGATGCAATTACTGCTCCTTTCACAATTCTATGCAAGGACATTATGCGGACGTGCATCAAATTTGAATTATTTTGCTTAGTGTTTATTGAAGTGTGTGTTTAGCAGGAAATGCATGATATCTTTGTTTAAAAAGATGATTTTCCCCAACTCCTGAATATCTCAGGGCCCACTGGTTGCTCAGGTGATCATAATAGGGGTTTCCATGTCACTACAAGATGTCAAACATGAAACATTTGCTCGGGATGGGAATAGTTTGTTGTTGCATAAGCCAAAATATACAAAAATTATTTGCTGATTTTAGAAGAATCAAGTTCTGGAGAAGTTTCACTAAGATTCTATTTGCTATAGCTCCCTGGTCCTGCAGTATTTCTTTACCTTGACTGGTTACTGGTCTGCCATTGGACAGCAAATAAGTAGGGTCGTATTTAGTGAGGGCCAAATTAAACTAGGTCTGGGGCTCAAACGCAGCCTTGATCCTGTTCCGAACCCGGTATGGTCTATGCTATTGTGCCCCCACCATTATCATTTTCCTTTTATCTTGGGATTGGAGGTTTGTTGAGGGGGTAAGGAGATCCAACCCGAGCCTCCACCTCATTTCCTTTGCGCATGTATAGCGGTGTTTTTGTCGGTGTGTCTAGAGACTCTTTAACACTCATCAGGGTTAGTTTGGTTGTATGTTTAAATTATCTTATAATTATTTATCATGTAATAATTTGTGTGATTCATTATATCTTTGTAGTATAGTTTAGCTAGTATGAAAAATAAATTCATGAGGGTGACGGGTTAATTTATTATAAAAATTACACATATAAATACATACTTTTGATATTTATACAGGTTTGAATATTTATTATCACTCCAACCAACCAAATAATAATATTGGATAAAAATGTGGAGGGAGGGAGGGAGGGGGAGGAGTGCTAAGGGTCTTGATGTGCAGATTGATAATGTGGGTAGGAGGAAGACCTGAGGTTGTGGAAACGCAAAGTGGTGACATGGGCTGGAGATAGATGGGAAACTGGGGCTAGGGGAGACCGGAGGGATGGGGCTAGGCTTACGGAGTTTGGAGCAACAACCAGGTAAGTGACGTGTGGGTTATAATTTTTCAAAGGATACATAAATTTGAAGTAAAATATGATTACATTTGAATATCACTATTCCTTTTATTATTTTTTGCTAGGAAAATTCTGAAATTATGGAGACTTGGTTTGATTAGGCACTGAGTATTAAATACATATTACAGTGCTTTTTCTTGGTAATAATATTGAAACACATAATTGGTTCAATCACAAGACATGCCAAATTAAAAAATACACCATTTATGTATTACTTCTAATCTTTCTAATCTATTATTTGGTTTAGAATATAATATAATATTACACACTCTGTGACATTTGTTGTAAAATATTTTAAAAAATTTACAAGCTCATCTAAACACCCTCTCTAATGGTAAACTTCTTCAATTTGTGTTTTATATCACAATTTTATTTTGCAGGTTGACATGAAAGCTCGAATTCGTGGAAACAAAGGTTACTAGCTGAGCAGCGCGTAGCGTTAACCAAATTCCACATTCGAAAAAGAGTGAAAAGTGGGCTTTGCCTAATGTATGTACCTATTTCTTAATCACAGGAAGTTCAGAACTCTGTGAGCAGAGCTATTTGGTCATCTTCTCTACCTCTCTCTAATCTTTCTTTAATTACATTGTTGTTGACTTGTTGGCTAGTTACACCACTAATTTTTTTAGTTTATTTTTAAAAATTATGGAAGTAAACTTTGTCAAAAGTATAGACAGGAGTCATTTTCTCCTTGAATAAAAAAAAAATGAAAAGATTGTTAAATTTATTAATTTATTCAATTATGCGTTTTAAATAATGTTTGTGTATATTTGTTATGTTTATATAATATTAAACAAGTGTCTTTGTAGTGTTTTTGAAGTTAAACTTTATTACTCGAATCTTAAATGTAAATGTAATTTTCGCTCTAATCACGTGGAAAGTGATTGAATTTTTGAACCGCACTACTTAAATAAATTCGCAATTATTTTATTGTTTTGGCACAATTTTAAAATTCTTAACTCTTTAAAATCTTTAGATTGACTTTATTTCCTTTTCGGTCCTCATGCTCCCTCTATGGATCACCCGGCGGGCAGAGGGGCTGCCCATTTATTTATTTATTTATTCCTTTAATTTGTGTAATTGTTACACATATTATCTTTATATTATTAAAACATTCATTAATACTATTTTCAAACTTTGAAATTAAATGTGTAAAAATATTATAAATTGGAAGTATCATTTAATTGTTTACATAACAAACACTTGGCAAGTTTATTTTTCATGCATTATGTATAAACGTAGAGATGGATGATTATAAGTCTCTTAACCTTTGTGATTGATTTATTTAAATTCATTTGATTGAAAGGACTTATAAATAATTGAGGCTTACATATTTGAACTTCCCCACCACCCCCCACCCCCCTCTAAACCTCTTGATATAATTTCTTTTTCCTCTTTTTGCATTTTCCCTTGAGAATGTCTCAAGTTTCTATATTTATTTATTGTAATGAGGCCAACAATCAATTGCTGAGATTTTTTTTTTCTTGCTTTTAGCAATCATGATTTAAAGACACTGAGACACACAATCATGTATATATAAGATACATACATGTAATAAATATAATTTTTTTCAGTTGTTGTTCACCCTTTAAATTGACACTGAGGAATGCCTTATGATCATCATTGTATACATGTAAGGTTTATTTACTTGCTTATGTTTTTTTATCTTTTTATGTGTGGTGATGCGTGCTTAAGGTAAAAAAAATAAACAAAATAATTAAAAAAATCAGGTTTTGCAATCAAACATTAATTACTTAGAATGTATAAATTCATTAAATATCAAATTAAAATAGGTAAAATTTAATTTAGTTTAATCATCCATGCCTTTGATCAAGATGCTATTGTGTAATATATTAGTCATGAAGCATGGGCTATTGATTGCGATCATAATATAGATATGCATTCCTAGGTGACTTGATTATGGCCATGGGGCATGACATGTCATAATTGAGTTATTCCAGGAACAACTAATTGGTATAACTTAACACATAGTGCAATCATAGTACAATTTATTGTAAAGAACATGTGTTAATTATTGATAAGTATATTTTATAAATTATAACTAAAATACAATCATAGCTCATCTTAGATGCACCCTAATAGCAACTCAAGCCATTAATTTAATTATGCCATTTATGATAAAAAAAAATGTTTTTATCATTCAATATTATAGTCAAATATAAAACAAATAACTTAAGACATGAAATTAGTGTCAATTTTACAGTCTCACTTAATCTTTTTGTCATTAATTTCTTTTTTCCTTTTAGTGTTCCTTATTGTCACCCTCAAGGAGTTACAAAAGGAATGATCATAAAAGCAAAAGATTTAGAGAAAGCAAAAATGTGAGCAAAAGAAAAGAAATACAAAGAGAAATATATACAAAATTAAATCTAGCAAGATTTATTTTTGAAGAATTATTTTCTTTTGTGAGGACAAAAAAAATCATGTCTAATGCTTATTGGATTATTACATTTGGATCCTATTACCAGCGCCATCATTTTTTTATCTAAAATTCTAATAGTAGAGGAAATTTAATAAATACGATAAATTTAGAGAAAATGTTCTATAATTATAAACGGAGGGAAAATGTAAGTATTTAAACTATTTCAAAAGAAAGCATAACAAACACATGTTCATAACTTTCACAAACTTGTTCTTAGTACATTTTGTCATTTTCACTGACAAAAGAAAGAATAAAGTAAGCTGTCACATTGAAGAAAGGAAGCTCAATAAGTAGAAGAAATTCCAAGTGCAAAGGGGCGAAGAGGAATCCTTCGTCCTTGGGCAAAAAGAAAATAAGATTCGGCCTGAAAAGAAATTGGAAAAATGTATGTCACCCATGATTCCAGAACACATATGTTTCTTAAGTAAATTTTTATATTTTTATATGTTAATGATTATTAATTCTTACCTAACTATATGCATAATATTATATTTAAAGTCAATTCTTATTTAATTCGAACTAAGTTTTTTTTATTTAAATTTATTGTAAAATTTATTAAATTCGAATTCAAACTTTACATTTTATTTGTAAAATTTATGTTACAAAATAGAGACCACCCGATTTAAATGCCAATTAAGTTAAATTCCTTTACTGTGTAATTTAAATTATAATAATATTTTAAACCTTTGACTCAAGCTTACTTTAAAATATTATATTAAAATTGAGCTAAAAAATAACGAATCAAACATACAAAATAGCCTTACCTCATCAACATGTTAAATATATAACTAACCTTTTTGATCCTACACCTTACTCAAAAGCTTGCCATCCCCAACCCTTCCTCCCTTGACACCAAAAATCAGCTTCCAACTCCATCCACAAAGTGCAGAAAAATCTTAAAACTAAAGTGGTAAATATGTTTGGATGAGTTTAGTAGATTTTGAATGTTCTCTAAGCTAAGGTTTTTAAGTTCTTAAAATTGTAGGGAAAAAAAAAATATTTTGGTATGAATGTTTTGAATGGATAAAATAACATAATTTATGATATATATATACACACACACACACACACCTGGCAATGATGGTTGTGTTTGATTTGCGTCCGATTTTATGATATTTAATGTTATTTTTGATACATAATGTTTGTTCAATATCCCAACTCCCAAGCATTAATGTATGAAATAAAATTTGACATTTAATTATGTTTTGTCTGGTTTAAAAATTTTAGTGAGGAAAAAAAATGTTGTGGAAGAGGAATATAAAACTTTAAAAATATAAAATTTTGAATTTATCTGTTTTTTTTTTTAAAGGAAAACAATAAGAAAAGAAATAAGAAACAAATGAAGATGATGAATGGATTGAAAAAAACAGAGACAACAAAAAAAGTGTCTTATTTCATTTTTCTCATCGTTTTGAGAGAATCAAATTATATTTTCTGTCACATCTTTTTTTTTTCTCCCTATGATATCTTTTTATCAACTAAATAATTAAAAATATTTTTCTTAACGTCTCATTTTCTTTCTTTCATCAAAATTCTTATAGCAAGCTTTAGATTCGTGCAAATTACCCAATGATAGTGTCCCGTTTGAAGGAGAAGCAGTGATGCCAATTATTGAGTTGCCCGATTCTGTTCCCGCAATGGATTTTTAAAAAATCGGGCGAGAAAATAAAAACAGGAGTGCAGCAAATGTCCTGTGGATAACATTGAACACATGACACTTTGTTATTTTGGTGAATTAACAAATCGAAAAACATGAAAGTTTATGCGCAGTAAATTAAATGACTTTCACACTTTTATTCATATGAATTTATGTGAAGACAAAAATATTCCTTTTTAATAAAATTATCACATGATTTAATAGTAACTCAACAAAATTAAATTTATTTTTAATTAAAATATAGAAACTAATAACTATAATTAATTAAATCAAGTCTCTTCAACTTAAATAATGTATAAACATTAAGTGTATGTACATTATATTTAGACTCATAAAAAATAATTACTATAATTAATTGAATCAAAATTTTCATTTTTCATCTTAAATAATGTATATACCTCAACTACATATCATTGTATTTATTATTACATTTATTACAAATTAAATATATTTTTAATTAAAATTATACAAAATAATATGACCGAAAACGAGATATATTCTAAATATCCTTTTAGTCCAACAGATGTACAGCAGTCAATTTTTTAGGAGTAACAACCGAAAGCCACAGAGGTAGAGTAAAACTAAAACTGGACAAACATGCTAAGAAGGGGGAAGCGAACCAAGGCAAATCAAAAGCTTGCTGGTGGAACTCTCAATGTTCCTCCCCTTTCATATTCCATACATATATTTGTATGATAAACTACCATTAAATTAAATTTAATATAATTAAACTCATAAAAAATATTAATTAAATTGAAATTAATTAAGAAAAAATCAATTGATGAGGAAAAAAATAATACTTCGTGAATACATTTGTATTGATATTCCTTATGCACTCTCCCTAAAAAATAAGAAAAGAAATATCTTTTATATATCAAAATATGTGTTGAATTTTTATGTAAAAGAAAATTTGACATGACTATGAAAAGGAATAGATTAAGTCTTACAATCACATGTTTAATTCATAACGAAAAAGAATGATATTTTATAAATGCATTTGTATAAATATGAATTATTCCTCAAAAATAAAAAAAGAAAAATATTTATTATATATTAGATTAGGTGTCAAACTCATATGTAATATTATATTTAATATGATAATGAAAAAAGAATAAACTAAGTTTATTTAAATTTTTTTATCTTTAATTTATTTGTGTATTTATATATTTCTGAAATAACTTTTAGTTCTTACATATAATGATGCACATTTTTATGTTTTATTTTTTAAAAAACTAATAGCAAAAGATACTTTCATGTTGTATCACAAATACAAGAAAGTTTCTTGACCTTCTTTAAGTTAGAAGAGAAAAGGTGGGTTAAAAGAAAAAAGAATATATAGTTGATAGCTATATTAGAAGCCACAAAAAAGAATCAACTAAAAGTTTATTTCTTTAAATAGTTTTTTTAAATAAATTATTTTTCAATTAAGATAATAATGTGGCATTACTAACGTTGAATAATTATTTTCAAAAGGCAATAGGATAGAAATATATTTAAAATTTATTTTTATCAAATAACCTTTTGAAGAATTAAATTAATTTTTTTTATATGGGGCGTGACAAAGAATGAAGAAGACCTTGTCAAGATCAAGTTGAGAAAGTCTAGCACCAATCATGAATGAGAATGATAGATGACTAATCTTAGCCATAATAAATCTTATTAATATGATGTGTTTCAACATATCAACACTGTTCATTTATTAAAACTAGTCACTTGCTAAAGAGGATTCATAAATCTATTACCTGTACAACCCTTATGTATGATCTATGTGTAGTATTTGTTTAATTTAATGTGTAAATGTAGGGATAAATTGCCTTTTTAGCCTCATAGTTTAACTGTGTATGGACTGTTAGTCCTAAGCTAATGAAATTGAGCATTTTTAGTCCAAATTTTCATAACTTTTTTGACACTTTTGATCCACCTCCCATGCTTTTGGTAATATTTGGACAAAAACTATTATCTATTAAAAAATCTCCCTAAAATTTTATCTATTTATAAAAATAAAAAGAAAGGCATTTTTGTGTCTAAAATGAAAGTTATGATATCAAATTTCAATATACCAAATTTGCCCTTTTACTTATTCAATAGTTAATAAAAATTATATTTACGAATAACCGCCATTTATTCAAAAACTTCCACTATTTATCTATTTTAATTAGTTTTATATTTTTTCTTTAATTTGGTATGAATTATAAAAATTTTACTTTAAGTTATCTTCATAATTATGCAAATTATAAATATATTTTTGTGATGCATGTCAACTTTTAATATAATGAATATGAGAATATTTTTATTCAAAAATATTTTATGCATGTAGGAACTGTGTGCAAACAACTACTAGTCTATTTATTAAAAAAAAAAAAAAAGAGCACAAAATATACCATTTAATCCTCATTAAAAATTAAAATTAAAATTAAGTGCCACAAAAATTCTATAAAAGCATATTTTAAAATAATATATATTTAGACATAGGAAAAATTCCTTTTTTGATCCCAAAATTTAACTGTGTATACACTGTTTGTTCCAAACTTATACCACTCAATATTTTTAGTCCAAAATTCCTAACTTTTTTTATCACTTTTAGTCCTCCACCCTTAACTTTCATTAAATGTCGACAGAAACTATTACAATGAAAAAGATTAATTACCCACAAGGCCCTGAAGTTTGATCTACTTCTAAAAAATCCAAAAAAAAAAAACAATATTCACTTAATCTTCATTAAAAAAATAAATTCCACAAAACCACTATAAAAAATATATTTTAAATATTATATAGTTACATATATGTATATATTATATCCACATGTATATATATTTTATATATAAATACATACATTTATAATTACACATATATACAAAATTCTGCTCCACCTCCGTCCCACCATCGAAATTCGATTGCTGGTCGAGTGGACAGGCACAGGCCGCGACCATCGGGCCAGGCTCCAGATCCCTCTTTTGGGCTGGCAGGGTGGGGGCAGGGGCTTGACTGGTGTGGGGGATTGAGCGAGGTGTTCCGGTTGGGCGCGCCACGTGGGGTGGGGTGGAGAAAGATATATTTTATTTTATTTTTTCTTTTCTAAATTTTTTACTCATTTATTTTTAATTTATAAATTTAATCAAATTATTTTAAATATTTGTGTTTGTATTAAGTATTATTTATTATTATTAAAAGTAATTTATTTTTTACTTATTTTATTTAACTTAAATTATTAATTTTATATTGTCCAAAATGATTTAAATTTATATGAAATAATTATAACTATTTAAATACTTATTTAGAATTAAATTATATTATTATGATGATAGTTTAAGATTTTATTTTATTTTAATTAATAAATAAACTTAATTATATTTAACTATAATGTTTTAGATATATTTATTACTTTAAAATTATAAAATTATGTTATTTAAGAAAATAGATATTTATTTTTTATTTCATTTTTTAATTTTTACTTATTTTGTTTCTTAATTAATAAATAAATTCGACTTAATCTGACTAAATTATTTTAGATATACTTATTATTTTAATACTATTGATTATATAATTTAAAATTATAAAATTATACCATTTAAGAGATGGATGTAATTTTAATTTTTATGATTTTTTACTTATTTTATTTTTTTAAGTAATAAATAAGTTTAATTAAATTTGATTAATATAGATATGTTTATGATTTTAAATTTTTATTTATTAATTCAACTTAATTTAAATACTCTTTAATATTTAAATTTTTTTATTAATAATAAAATATATTTAAATTTATTTGAGTAATTTAATAATGTTAAAATTATACCCATCATATAGAAAAATATTACAAATATGTTCAAGGGAATTTTTTTTCTAAAAATAATTAGAACAATTATTGGAGAAATGTTAGCAAATCTATTCTAACGGTTCTTCAAAAATATTAAACGGATCTAAATGTTAGGGAGTAGTGTAAGTTCTTTTGGTCTATTTGAAAATTAATCAAACTTGAGGGGGTTATATGTAATTAATCCAAATAATAATGTTAAAAATATATAATATTTAACAGACAATGTGGCCTTTTCCTCAATTTTGACAATGGGGGACTAAAAATATTTAAAAAGTTAGGAAATTTGTACTAAAAGTTTGAGTGGCATAAGTTTGGGATCAACACTATACACACAGTTAAATTTTGGGATGAAAAAAATAATTTTTTCCTTTAAAGATCTATATAGATGGATATATATCCACATCTATATTATATATATATTTAAACATACATACACACAATATCTATAAATACTTACATATAAGGAAAATTTATTTTTTTGATCCTATAGCTTAATTTTGTGTGCACTTTTAGTCTTAAACTTATAGCATTAAACATTGTTGGTCCAAATTTCTTAAACTTTTTGACACTTTTGGTCCTCCTCCAATTTTTCGTGAAAATTTGAATGTAAACTATTATCTATTTATGAAAACCCCCTCAAAATATTATTTGTTTATAAAAAGACCCACAAAATATACCATTTAACTTTTATTAAAAAATTAAAAATTAAATACCACAAAAATTATTCAATTTTTTTTAAAAAATATATATTTATATAAAAATGGATATATATATATATATGCACATCTATATTATGTAAAGATATTTAAACATACACATATTATATAAACTACATACTATATTATATATAACTATATATATGACTACATGCATATATAATATAAATCTCTATCAATTATCGCTGACTATGACCAGCTTGATTGTGGATTGGCAGGGATTGGGGGAGGAAGCATTGGGAGGGTGCGAGGTGTTGGCAATTCATCTAATTGGGGCAGAGGGTAGTGAGAAAGATAGAGGGAGGGGAGGGATGGCCATGGCCAACCCAACTGTGGGCTAGCAGATGGGTGCGGGGGTGTGGCGTGGTGAGGGCAAATGTGGGGGAGAAAAAGATACCTTTTTTTTAAGAAAAAAAAGTATTTATTTATTTATTTTTACTAATTTATTAAATATTATTCTAATATTACTCAAATAATTAATTTTTAATTACTATTTATTAAAACTTATTAAATTATATTGTTAAAAATCATTTATTTATATTAAAATAATTAAAATTATCAAATATATTTAAAATTGTTAAAATTATTATTGTTAGTTTTAAATTATTAAGCTACTTAGTTTAAAAATTATTAAAATTACATTGTAAATTTTAAATCATCAAATTATTTAAATATATTTGTTATTTTGAATCTATGAAGTATGAAATTTAAAATTATAAAATTATGTCTTTTAAGAGATTGATTTATTTTTATTTTTATTTTTTTCTATTTTTTACTTCTTTTATTTTTAAACTAATAAGTAAGTTTAATTAAATTTGATTAAATTATTTTTATATTTTTTATTTTTAATTTCTTATTTCTAGCTCTGCTTGAATTTAAGAACTATTCAATATTTACATAATTTTATCAATAATAAAATATATTTAAACTTTATGAGTAATTTAAATAATATTAAAATTACACAATTGTATAAAAAATATTACGAATAGGTTTAAGGGCATTTTTGCCTAAACAATAATGTGAACAATTATTGGATGGTATTTTTGAATTTTCACTTAAATGTTTTGATAATGTCAACAAATTTGTTAGTGGAGGCCAACGATTTTTTAGAAATTTCAAAAAAAATGAAATTTGGGAGTCATTGTAATTTTTTTGAATTTATTTATAAATGAGTCAAACTCTAGGGATTTTTATGTAATTAACCCAAATAAGAATTTATTTGAATCAATTCTCTTTTTAATTTAAAATTTTGGAATTTTTTTAAAATTATATTAATTTTTTATAAGTCAAGAATTATATACTTGACTTCTCCATTGACTAAGAAACCTAAGATCAAATCCCAACTTCAGTAATTTTCAACATTTTGTTGCAACCAACTAAACTAGAATTGAGTCTTCATGCCAACAAAGAAATTTAATCATAATAATAGCAATAAGTTGCTTTTAACATTAAAAACAAGTTATCTATTGTAAAAAAGTTAACAAAGTACATGTGTCATAATTTTAGACTATGACTAAGGTTAGTCATCTACAAGGGTGACTAATGCTAGAACTCCCCAACTAAGTTTTATATGACTTAATTAATCATATGATAAACATTGTTAAAATATACATCAAAGATATAACAAGTGCAATTAACTCATTATATAATTGACTTGAACTTGGTCGTATTTAATTAAGATTTGAATTTTTCCAAAAGAGTATGTATTACTGGAGTTATAGTTACATAATTCAAACTATTAAACTAACAAATATTTATTCAAGTTTAATAATAACATTAATATGATATAGTAAAATATTTTCTATCATATATAAAATAGAATGTGATAATACATTTCACTGGATAAAATACAATATTAGCCTATATGTCTCCATCCATACCTTTGCAAATGACCTTTAGGCGCAAAGTATATACCCCATTAAGTACGTAGTATTCAAAAGTTAAAAGTCCTTATTTTTTATATTGCCAAACATTAGATAATTAACAAAATATAAGTATTTATTTCAAACAACAAATTTCATTTAACACTTCGGGTAGCTATTATACTAGCTAATTTTCAAGTTCATTCATAATCCAACTCTTACAATTTTATAAACTAGCAAACTTTTGAAGAAATTACTTTCACACATTTTTGACAAAACAAGATATAAAATTATTTTTATTTTACACAATGATATCAAAGGCTTAAAATTGATGAAACTTAAACTTTCTCCATTTTTGTCTTGACCAAGAAGAGATGAAAGTGAGAATGAAATCATTATAGATAAATCGAATGCAAGAGAAAGTTTTTTTCCTTCCCCCCTCATTTTAGATTAAAAACTAGTGTTCTATAAAACATATAGATTAAATTAGTAATAAGTTTTATTTATTTATCTAAGTTCGGAGGAAACCAACTTATAAATCACTCTGTATCTTTTGAATCATATTTTTAGTCTTCTTTCATAAAATAACAAAATAACAATTGAAATTTATTGTTCAAAAAATTAAAAATAACTTTTCAATTAAAAAAAATAGAAATTAAATTAAAATTATGAAATAATAACTAACACAAATTTAATTCATCGACAATGATAGAAAATAAATTAAAGAAAATGAAAGTTTCTTCAAATGTCACCCAAAAATGCAAGAATAATTCAATAGTCACTACTATTAGTCATTATATTATATTATATTATAAAGAATACATATAAATCATGTCTTTTTAAATGTTAAGTTTTTTAAGATATATTTTATTTTAATTATTATTGAATTCATAGGTTTTCATTTTTCCATTTTTTAGTAAATGGATTTTAAAATGGTAATGAATTGATAAACTTTTGTCTTGAAACAATTTCGTATTTAATTGATTTAGTATTGAATATTTGAATTTATATTTAAAACATCATTATATATGGCTACGTAGAAAAATGTCACCTATAGTTTGGATATATGGGAAAAATTTTCTAATAGTATTATCTTAACACACTTAGTTTTACAATAAAGACGAGATGAGATGAAGAGGAAACATGCCACACTAAATACTATAGAGAAACAAGAATATATAAATAGAATTAAAGCGTTAAAATGAAAAAGTAAATTAAATAATTGAATTAAAAAAATATGAAATTAATAAGTTAGTACATCTCTTTCATTGTAACTTTGAATGAAAAAAAGTTAATTCATAAAGGCCACATTTGATACAATGTATTAGCCTTCATAATGCATGCTAATGTTGAGCAATCACATGTTTGATACAATGTATTACATTTGTAGGCCAGCCTGCAAATTTCCAAGGGTCCATAACTGTTGCAAATATTAGCCCTTAATCAAATAACAGGTCTTTACCTGAGATTAGCTAGTTGTCGCCGTTTTTTGGAACAAAGTTGAAACTGGAAATTACATTACTCTCCTTTATGCCAAATTACTCCACCCCAAATTCAAACCCAGCAAGAAATTACCTTTTGTGCATGACAAAGTGAATGAGCCCTAGTTCTCTACCAAAGTTTGACGCTCTCCTTGTTGCCATTCCTCTCTTGGATTCGGTGCAAATAATTGACATACAGCAACCAGAGAAGTTGTTATTTGGTTTTGGTTTACGCCTCATAAACCAAAACATTCTTTTCTTTTTATTTTTATTTTTCCCGTTTGTTCTTCTTCTTCATTTAATGGGTGTTGTTTTGTTTGTGGTTTTATTTCCCAACTTGTTCTATGCTAAATCTTGCTACTTTTACCTTTCTGCTGGTGTTTTGACCTATTGACAGTGAGGGTTGGCTATAACTCAACAATTGTTACCCTACTGTGTCTTACACAGTACCATGGTTTGTTTGTTTAGTCATTTTTCACTTCAAGTTTGCTTCAATTGTTTATGAGTTGGTCGTGTCCTAATTTCGGTGAGTGGCATAAGATTAATTGTGGATGCTAAACAATTTGACTCATAAAAGGATAAATTGTAGCCTTAATTAAGGATTTCAGTTTCTCTGCCCTAACAAAGACTGTTCCTCTACCTAAACAAAGATTGCAATGTTGATATCTTTGATTAATAATTGACTTAGCAAGATTAATTTTGACCTATTTGGTATACAATATTACTTATTGGAAATGCGAGTATTGTGTCCGTTATATACCACAGTTGAGGATGAAACTATATATAAGATTTGTGCTTTCTTTTGTCACTCATTAATGTTAACAGCTACAATCAAATGGATTCATGGACTATACAAAATTGTGGGAGCCATTGTCCCTTTCTATTTAACACATGAACCTAGGTTGTGGACTTTCTTTCTCTTTTTTCCAAAATGTTGTCTTTGGTAGCTTAGTTTTCAAACTCTTGATACTGTGATTTTTTAAGATTGTAGTTTGATCGATAAACGTTTTAACGATACTGGCAAAGTTCTCTTTTTCATGCACCCATACGTGTCGTTTGTATAAAAAGCCCACAATATTTTGCTTTTCCTTTCTTTTTTCCTCTCAGGTTCTTGATTTATTACTCCTTCTCGGTCATAGATGGATAGGTACAACTTTTTTTTTTTGTATGCTTATGTATTATTTGTAATCAATGCATTGTTCAAATTTGAAGTTAGAAATGCTTTGGTATATTGTCACATCCACTTGATTAGTTTCTTGCTCAGTGCAAGTTGCATGCTGATAATTCATACATATTTGAGTATTATCATGTGATTAATAATCCTTTCTGAAACTTTACAATCATGTTCATAAGCATAATTCACACATCTGGTCTATTTCACTAGTGAGGGAAACTAACAATGTTAATATAACAAAATGCATGAACAACACCTACATCTCTGACTTTACGTTTGATATCCAACCTACATAATCCATTCGAATTTTCTCCTTTTAGATTTTTTGTAGGCAAATCACATGGATCAGAATACCAAAATCTATATTTTGTTGTGGATTTACTTGTTTTTGTTGTGAAGAATTATTTGCATTTCTTTGCTTTATCAAGCTTTCATTATACATTATGAAAGACGTGATTATAGATGGACTCAGGTTCCTTGACATTGGAGTGTGATTTCTAAGATTTCAAATAAATCAAACACTTGACGAAGATTGTGGAATTAAATAACCAAGCATGTTTGGACAACTTATGTATGAATAGATGTGCCTTTTGGAAACTTTGTTATTTGATGGAGCATGTAAGGGGGTTGAAGAATGAAAAATTTGTTGGTGTCTCTGAAAAAGTTGTCATTTTTCCTTCTATCCTAGCACATCATAAAAAAAATAAAGGATTGTGAAGCACAACTTTAAGAGGTCTGGTCATAGAATTAGCAAGTATTTCATATAATGTTTGAAAGCAATTATAAAGGTTAGTCCCCTACTCCTTGTCGAACCTCAGCCTATTGAACATGATTATACAATCAAAACATGGAGATGCTTCAAAGTAAATATGATAAACCATTGTGTAGTCTAAACCATGATACCATTATGGATGTCAATACTCATTTGAATTATTTGCTTTTAATTTGCACAATTGTCTTGGTGCCCTCGATGGCACATATATTAAGGTACATGTCCCAATGAGCGAACAAACACATTATAGATCAAAGAAAGGTGAGATTGTAGTAAATGTTCTTGGGATCGTGAGATGAATTCATATATATGCTTGTTGGATGAAAGGGCTTCGCCGCAGATAGTAGAGTGTTACGTACAGTGGTTAACAAGCCAAATGTCCTTAGAGTGCCAATTGGTATGTGTTAGTATATGCATGTTATATTACAAGAACCATATATCCTTTGCTACTAATGTTCTTGAAATAATAATTGCTATTTTCCTTGGCTGGAAATTACTATCTATGTGACACTAGGTATACTAACTGTGAAGGGTTTTTAACTCCATATCATGGAATCAGATACCACCTAGATGATCGAGTGATGGAGCTTTGGCACCACAAAATCCTCTTGAATATTTCAACATAAACCATGCCAAGGCACGCAATGTAGTTGAGAGGGCATTTAGACTTTTGAAGGGACGATGAGTAGTCCTAAGGAGCACAACTGATTATCCAATCAGAACCTAGAATATGATTATTTTACCTTGTGCACTCCTTCACAATTAAATTCGCACAAACATGGCCTTTGACCTTTAGAGGACACCATACTTGAATCTGATAGAAGTTCTCAATCAAAAGATGTTGAGCATGTTAACATGATTGAGACATCTTCCCAGTAGAGCATTTGGCATGATTCTCTAGCTGCTAATATATAACAATCTTGGAGAAGGTCTCGCACTATATCATAATATCTTAATTATAGCGATGAACATGTAGAACTTGAATGACTGCATTACTCCTTTCTTATCTACTCTGCGAATTTATGATGGGATTGGATATGCCACTTTTTCTTCAAATTCATTGTTTGTTTAATTTTGATTTGGTATGATTGCATCACTTAGATTTGGTTTTGGTGTATTATGATTCCCATTATGTGTGAATGAGGAACTTTTTCAATATTTGGAGAATGACCATTTTTCCATCTTGTCATTCACAAGTTATGGCACATAGTAGTTGCTCTTTTCATAGCACTAATAGGTCAAATAAGACATCCACTGACCCTTGCCGTTTTTGAACTCATCAAGAGAAAGAGGCTTTGATACATACATTGAAGCACTTGTGGGCAAGAGGTTGGCGTTGTGATAACTCCTTCAAGGGCAGCTATATGGTAAGGTTTGAGTCAATGCTGGGCAAGAAATTTTTGGGTAGTGGCATTATCATCAAACATATAAAATATAAGCTATAAGTTTGGAAGAAGACGTATTCAACTCTAAAAGGCATCATTAGTTGTAGTGGAAGTGGTGGAGTCTATGTGGACCCTAATACGCATATGATCATTATGAAGTTTGAATTAGTTTAGTGAATATATGAAGTTACAAACTTTAAATTGCTATTTTATCCTCTTTTTGTAATATTAACATAATTTTTTAGGCATTTTTTACAACTAAAAAGTTGTGCAGGTGCAACCTAATGTGGCCAAGTTGAAAGAGAAGCCTCACCTATGGCACAATAGTTGGGTCAAGATCTTTGGCAATAACAAGGCTATCGGTGTTAGCTAACATTGTTTAGGAGATATTGCATGGATCAAGGAAGAGAAGTTAGCTAATAATGTAGAGCCAAGTGGAAATGATTTGGGGATTAATATCGAAGATGATGTTGTCTTGATCACTCCACCTGTTGCATTTGGTTCAAAGAAGAAGGCATCCTCCTTTAGTAAACAAAAGATGGTCGATTCGTTAATCACTGAGTTTGATAATGTGGTGGGCACCATCCTCGAGGACACAAAAGCAGCTCTTGGAAATATTGCTGATAAGCTTCTTTCAGTGCCAACTAATTTGGATTCTACATTGAGGATATCCCTATTTGAAGCCATTACTAAAATCCCAGAATTGTCTTTGGATGACCAAGTCAAGGCAACGTATCATCTTGCTTGCAACTAAATGGAAATGGATGCTTTTTCAGGGACGAACAAAGATGTAAGGGCTCACTATATTTGTCTAATCCTATCGGTTATGTTCGTTTCCCTAAGGAATACTACCATTTCGCTCTACCACACTATTTTAATGCGTTGCTATGTTTTTTGAAAGACTACTACTAGTATTTTGTTTAATTTTGTTCATGCTGGGGATGTTTAGTTTAATACACTGACATTAAAATTCACCATATGCCCAATTAGGATGCATCCTGTGTCTGACTGGTGTATGATTATGTTTAATACAATTTGCATGTTGCTTATATTAGTTTTTGAACATCTACGTATGTGGATAAGTAGATTTATGTATGTTAAATTATTAGTTGAGATTTGGGAAAGTACATAATCTCACTGATTTATTAATTTGAGGTACAACAAGATAAGCCATGTAATATATATGCTAGAGTGTTTAAGACGTAGAACAGGATGAATGTCTTTAATTTCATTGTTATTTAGAAGATTTCTCTAATAATTAGAAAAACGATATGCATAGATAGTCAAGGGATCTAAAATTGGCATTAAAAGTTTGTTTTTTCCCTAAGTGAAATGTGCAAAAAATGGAGGATCCTCAAAAATGAGTACTTGAGGATTTGATCGAGTTGTAGCACACTTTTCCATATGCGCTTTCCATTGCAAATAGACAATAGTGTAGATGGACACAAGACTAATTTATAAAGGATTGTTATAATAAATAATTTTTACAAAACTACCGTGAACTTGGGGGATTTGTAAAACTATTGTAAGGCATGGCTTGTAACCACACCTTTAAATACCTTTCCCATTTATTTTTTTTTTATCAGGGGAAGCCTTTTAATTTGCAGCAAATTTCATGCAAGGGGCATGGCTGAAGGCTTAGCCTCTTTGGGAATGTATTTTTTTTATTGATTTATTTTTATTTTTTTAATTTCTTGGTGGTGGTTGAATTTTTTCTTTTGAAAAATGTTTGATAGGCTAATGTCAACCCTCATTAGGGTATGCTGATCTCAGCCCTCATCGACCCTAATGAGGGCTGACATTAGCCCTAATTTGTGTATAATTTAATATAGAATATTTTATTTTATATTTAAAATATAATTAATTATTTTTAAAAAAATATTAGAAATTAGCCATAAAAATGTAGTATAAATTTTAATTTTTTTATTAATGTACTATTTTATAAAATGCAAGTAATTGAAGCATATTTCTATAAATTTACTCTATACTTATTTCAATTGATGTAATATATTAACTTGTGAAAGGATGCTTGTAATGTTATAAACTTGACCAAAATAGGCATGAAATCGCAGTACATGATTATATATTAATCCATTAACAAAAAAATTTCATACCTTCTAATATAAGTGATACTTGTAATTTCAAAGTATGTTATTATTATGGCATATGAAATTGTCACATAATATTTTTACCTACTCGGTCATATTTATCTATTCCACTTATAAAACTCACTATTCACTTAACTTTATCATATACATATATATATATATATATATTATCTTTTATAATTAAACTCAAATGGGAGATGATTCATTTTTTAGCGTGGATATACATGGTTATTGAGAGAAAAAAATGGCTATTGTCAATGCCAATGTTTCTTGACTGAAAATAATTAATATCATGTATCATTTTTATTGATTCTTAATTTTAAAGTCCAAATTTGCATTTCAACTACCTCCTAAGACAAGACCGGAATATTGGCTTACAATGCTAGGTATATTTAATTTTTATGTGTCTGATATGTAACACTCACTATTTAATTAAAGAACAATGTATAGATTCTATTCTTTAAGCATGTAAGTGAAATTTAATATAGATTACAATTGTCTAAATTTTTAAAATTTTGGACCAAATTTATTATTCATGAAGTTTGATGCAAAGGAAAAAAACATAGAACATAAAGCATAATTACAAAGTTGGGAAAATCAATGACATCAGGCTTGGGCTTGGGCTTGGGCTTCGACTTTGGCTTGACAGCAAGCTTATTGTCTCACACGTGCTTGGAGCCAATTCATTTCATTTTGATTTCAAGTAGTGCAATCCTTTTCTGCAACATGTCTCTCTCTGCGGACTGGATTATGGACTAATTCAAAATTAGGTTTACTCTAATAATATTACAATCATCCTTTCATAAGTTAATATATTACATTAATTAAAATAAGTACCGAAGATAGTAAATTTATATAAATATGCTTCAATCACTTGCATTTTATAAAATAGTACATTTATAAAAAAAAATTAAAATTTATACTACATTTTTATGGCTCATTTTTAACATTTTAAAAAAATAACAAATTAAATTTTAAATATAAAATAAAATATTCTACGTTAAATTACACACAATATTAGGGTTGATGTCAACTCTAATCTTCTAAAAGAAAAAATTCACCCACCATCAAGAAATTAAAGAAAAATAATACATACATACATATATATATATATATATTTGTTCCCAAATCGTACTAGTTTGTAAAAAATATTTTTTCTAATAATATTTCTATAAATTAGCCTGGCCACAACTATGGCCCAATTAGATAGAATTATTAATTTTTAATTTATTTATGTGTCACTTCTAATTTTACTAAAGAATTGAAGGAAAGGCCATAGTGGTGGGCATCTAAACTATTTCTTTTTAATAGAAAATAGCAAGTATGTATTATAGCCATAATCAAGCGCACGTGCACAAAAATCAGAAATATTATCTAATATTTAATTAATTCTTAGGAGTTAGGACCCTTCTAGATATATAATTATACTATGTTATCATTCATTATATTATCTTAATTAATCACCATTCAGCACTTCAATAAATACTACAATTAATTATTATGAATTTTTCATATCTATTTAAAAAAAACTATTTTAATGGAAAAATCTAGATAAAAGAACGCGTACTGGATGGTCTAAAAGGAAATGCAAGTTAAACTTTAGATAGAAAAAATATCATAAAAAACCAAGAACATAAACTCACACACGAATGAACACAATAGTCATGGCCAACACTAACCTATACTGAGTTAATGTTAATGCCGCTTATTGGAACACACAAGGAATAGGGTATTTAACGACACATAGATACTACATTGATAATGTTAACAAGTTCCACTGAAATAGGAAAACACAAACATCACTTCTTGGCACAATGTGTTTTTAGGTTGGATGAAAATGCATAGGATCTCGAAGGACCTCAAACTGGAGAAGGATTAAGCAAACCAAACAATTCATGATCATCTTCTTTGGTCCACAGGCCATTGAGACACCCAGAGAATGGATTGTTAACTGAATTTGAAGAAATAGTAGGATTTGTGAACTTCACTGAGTCTTAAGATGTATCATCCTGCCCATAAACTTTTTCAAGATTACTCCAGAAAGATGTCAAAGGGTTCATATCCACATTTGGCGGGATAGCATTCGACATTATGGCATTGTTGTTCGCATGTTGATTTTAGCATGTTCTACTATCATCAAAAATTTAAATTATGCTGGACTTTCCAAAACGATTGACTGGCTTTAGCGCACAAAAGATGTCACATAATTCTTTCCACTGAGCCTCTCTTTTCATCATATATGCCTCCAATATTGGGTACTTCTACAAAACCAAAAAACAAGAAAAGATAATGTTACAATCCCATTTAAAGCTTATACTGATTTTTTTTTTTTTTTTGTGGCAATGCTAATAAATTAAATATTACCATGGTAATACAATCCTATATATAATCTTCAACAGACACTATATTAAGGTCCTCATTGTTTTTAACTAGAGCTAGAGAAATTAAAAACCTAAAGAAATGCCTGTGCTATAGCACCTTAAAATGCATTCTACCATCTTTGCACTAAAGTTGGTTTTGAATTTTGCATTAACACGATGAATGCATAAATAGATGACATCAACATTAGCGAGACCAAGAGATCTCCCATCCAAATGAGCATACTCCACTAGTCATCCGATGAACTTATTGTCAATTTGCTCATCCCACAGTGCGCATACAATATTTGGTCTTGACTTCAAGAACTTTTGGGAGCCATTTTTCCACCACAATGTCAAGTTATCTAGTACCTGTCTTTGTTGTCTGAGAAGGTTCATATACTGAACAAGCTTTGTTAGCCGAAGACACACACAACATACTACCATAAATTATAAATAGGTAGGCATATCTACTATAGCTATTTTACTTGACACAAGCAATACTTTTTCATTGAACCATGTATTAGTTGTCAAATTTGATTTTAGATTGTAGCATAATAGTGCCAATGAAGCCACAAGGGTTTGCAACAGCACCTGGTGAAGGCTGCAAAATGCATGCAAAGATTGTGGAAAAAATATTAAAAAATGAAATTTGCCATTCTTGAAGAACATCATGCATATCACGGGGGAGCACCATTTTTGTGGCATCTGTAAACTCGATGGGCAGCATGTGAAGTCCACACATTTTTCCAAACTACATGCATGTCCATAGGTTACTACAGCTTCAATTGCAAGCACCATGACTTCTTTGTCCACATTCATTCACTTGTGGGGCTATGTTTTGCTATATTATTTATCAATTTGCAACCGCATGTTTATTTTGATGAGTGGTATCATTTTTAGCTAACTATGTGTCCTTAATTCGTATCTCCAAATTTTCATATGTCCAAATATTTTGGCACATTAGTATGTTTGATGCAGTCCACACATTAGTTTCACTTGTCTCAACCTAAGTACCATTAAACAATATGAAATTACAACCAAGCATATTTAGTGAGAGCATGCATATTATTAGTGGGATCTAATAATACCAACCCATTTTTATCTTGCTCTGCAACATGCTCACCATACTAATTTAAAGGATAATATATATGCAAAAGGCAGTAACATAACAGTACCAAAAGTTGGGTAACACTGAGACAACTGAATAACCTCTTATTTAATTTTAAAAAGGGTAGGGAAAGCAATATGTCCTTAAATAACTAACTCAAAAATATCTAACAAATCCATTCCTACTTAACAAATCCTATTGCATAGTTACAAACTTGAAATGATCTATGCACACATACACTCAATTACAAAACAAACTTTCCTATTACAATTCCCCTAAACAACCCAATCAAAGCAACGATGATAACGCATCCACATCCTACACAACTACCGAATAGCATCACAAATCACATTGTAGGGGAAGGGAAATTAAGTAAGTTTGGACCTGATACAGGAGAGGCATGCATTGAAGAACCTATACACAAACTTTCACTATTCTCTACACTATCAACGCATCCACTTGCTTTGGAGGTCATGTCTTTGAAAACTGAAAAGACCGAAACATAACCATCTAGACTGAAAGATCTGTTGGAACCTTTGTAGGATCCAAGCTCCACATATAAACTCTGCCAAGGGGCACCTTAGTACACATCCCGCCACATGAAGCCGCCATCATGATTACTCCCCTTAGGACATTTGTAAAACCACCGATCGAGATTTTGAGCTGTGTGCGATTATCAAAGCACCATTGGACCTCTATCGTATGGGAAGTTGGGCACCAACTTTATTTGCATTCCAACATGCTCGCATAAACAAGGACACATTAATATATTAAAAGTAAGTTTGTAATATGATGTTCCATTTACCAAGTCCCAATAACATAAAGTTAATACGACTTTTAACTACCCATAATAACCAAATTATTGATTATTTACAAGAACCTCCAAGTATAGAATTTGAATCTATAAAATGCAACATCTATTTTACTAAGCAATTATCAAGGGATCCTCTTCAGCTTTTCTTTGCAACAGGTGCTTGGACCTCTGCGAAGAATTGAAACAAAGTCACAAGTTATGTTTCATGATACAAAGTCTCGAAGAAACAAAAAAGTATCCAGTTACAGAAAACTCCACGAGGATGTGCCAAGTATATTAGTTTGGGTTGCATCCCTCAAGGTTCTCATACTATGTAATAATTCAAGCTTAATATGCCATTGAAGAAACCAAACACTTTAAACAAATATAAGAGTAGAATATCAACATTACAAATTCCTTTAAGATCATTTTTACAACTGCAAATAATTATCAATCATATACATACAAAACCACCTTACAAGAAAAATGAAAAAAAGTTCGAAATGTATATGCTGACCGCTTCATTAAATAAATTGCTATTTTCAAATCCATACACGTTATCTAAAATGAAAACACTTTCTATATAGTCCAATGATAGTTTAACAACACATGACATTGTAGTGGTCGCAAACATTCCTCTTAGTTCCACCCATACTTATCATCTAAGCACTGAACAATATATGAAAATTTCAAATCTAGCAAACTAACAATGTTTTTAGAACTTTGTAGAAAACATAAGCATAGGCTTTCACAAGTAGACCATCTAATTCCTAATGAGTCACTGTGCAGCAAAAGGCATTATGCCAAAACCTAAGCATAATAAAATTCATGGCTAACTAGATGGCACTCCAACTCATATACTAAGCCAGATAGAAAATGATAAACTGTAACTGAAAGCTTGAACTTTATTATACTCATAATCAAAATAGGCAAAATATTTGTATGAACTCTCTTGCACATAAACTTCTGGCTAGGATAAAATTTTAAAGATCAATTAAGTTGACAAAAGTGAGTGAGGAATGGTTTCAGGGCTACTTATGAATCAGAAATAAGTTTCTCCTCATCGCACATATTCTAAGTCATTTTTCAATCTGCATTTCTAGGGCAAAACTATTCAAATAGGACTCATAAACTTATGCAAGAAAATTTCAGATTTAGGGGGATACCGAAAGGAACATATTTTTCCAAAAATATTTAGGTCAAAAAATCAAGACCAAAACATGATTCATCAACATACTCTTGATTACACGTTTGGATAGAGGAAAGAAAGTGGATTACCTGTTGGTGGATCACTTATCGTAATCAATCTAGTTTTCATCTGAGTTCCTCGATTCCCTTAAAGCTATCACCGAATCGACTCCAACAAGCCACAATCCATTTCTTGAACACATTATAAGAGAGTCAAGAGATCGATGTCTACAACCAACACTTGATCAGAAGAAGAGATGTGAGGCAAGATGCTAGGCGAGATGTTGACTAAGAGATGTAGTGGAAGTATGAGAATGCAAGTTAAGGCAATGATGTGTGGGGTTCAAACTTAGGGATTTCACAATTTCAAATTAGGGGTAAAGCAGGGCGAATAGTTGATTTTTTATAATTTAGAGATGAATTTTTTATCAGGGATAAAGTCGGCAACAAAAGTTTAATAGTGAAAAACAGACATGGCATATAACATTTCATGTGATTTGGATAAACACTAATACATGGGCCTATTTGTTATAACAAACAAGAATAATAACAATTCAATTTCATTCAATTACCCAACATTCAAATAGTATCATTGATCAAACTCTAACATCAAACGCGGCAAAAGAGTTCATTGTCAATTTTCAAAATTTATATATTCCAAGAGCATAGATGATTTCTAATCAATCAAAATGTTAGTAATTTTTTAATAAACTTGTACTCTATAATTATTCAATAAATATCATATGTATGTGGTCAAATCTTATCATATGCTATGAACTTTTGAAAAAATATTCTTTTTTACTTCATTTGATGTAAAATTAGATAAAGAACTTGCATTTGCAGGGTTAGAGTTATATTTTTTGAACACAAGGCATAGAATATCATGATCTTTCAAGGTTAATTTCCAAAAAAAAAAAAAAGGCATGGTAACTTTCTATTGCATTTTGCTAAAATAGAAAATGAGTTTGAGAATAGAAAATATTATAAGAATCAGATTTATCAAAAGTAATTATGAGAAAACTTATAGAATTTGTGGAGATAAATTCATATGCAAAAACCTTTGGAAGGTTAAATAATTATCTTTCAATGAACGATACTTAGCTCCATATCTTAAAAATATATGATAATTAGATTAATCAAATTTAGCATTCTCCAAATGCTTATCAAGTTGCAGCAATTTCAATCGAAGAAAATAATCGTAACATACCAATGGAACAAGATATTTTTGTTTGCGCATGTTGAGGTCATAAATTTAGAATAATACATTATTATGAATTTTACAATCTACTATAATGTTCACTTCTTTTCCCAAGAAGTGATATAGAATGACATATAAACATTCAAAAAAAAGGTATGAAAACATCCAATGATGCAATTCAAAAAAATGAATTTGTCCAGGTGACTCTTACAAGTAGTGCAATCATTTTTGGAGAACAATAAATATGTTTATATCTTATTTTGTAGCTAATTCCATTGTTTATTACTTTTGTATTGGAAAGAGATACCTATTTTCTTTTCTCTATTGACACACAAAGTTTATCAAATGCAGAAAATAATTCGTGAAGCACTTACACAGTTAAAAACTCAAAATTTTAAACTAATGTGAATATATATTTTACTATTCCTTTTTATCAAAATTTTAAACATTTTGCATATCAAATTTTCGTATGCAAATTATAATTTATTTATACAAATATCAAGCTTCTGCTATCGATCCTGTCGCAATTCCTATGGGAAAAAAATTATATTTTTCATTCTTCAATTTAATGACATAAAACTAGAAACTACAAGATTGATTACTATTGCCATAACCTATTAAATTCAAAATATGAATTATAATAAAGAATGATAGATATCACTCTAAAAGAAGAGGCAAGAGGTAGTATAATTGAAAAAGAATTATTTTTCAACATCTTTTATTTGGAGTTCAAACAATATAGATATTGATAAAATACTTCATCTGAAATACACAATATAGACATTGAAATGCAAGCAGGCAAAAAAATGTGATAGGTGGCTTCATGGTTTAAATTCCATACAAAAAGAAGCATAATATCTTAGATTTTTCTTAAACTATGTCAAATACCCAACCAAGGGTGGCTCTATCTTTAGCAAAAAAAGGCAATCACCTTGGGCTCCAAATATTGAAGACCTCCCATATATATTGTTCTTTCACATTTTAAGCCTCAAAAACAAAATTGTAATGCCCTTTTAAAATTGAAAGCCCTAAAAAAATATAAGGCATATAGTTAGAAGCCCCATACAATCACTCATATATGCACATATATATATATATATATATATATATCCCAAAAGAATTAGACATAAGAAAAAGCCTAAGGCCTTTATTTAGAGACTTATTATTTAAAGTTATAATAAATAATTAATTAAATATAATTGATTAAAAAATATTAGTTTAAATTTCAGTACTTTTAATTCTACTAAATCTTCGCTATCCTTTTATTGCTTATTCTTTATTTATCAAAATCCTGTCAACTTCATTCTTTTTCAATACTAATCATTAAATAGCTCATTTTTTAATTATAACTACTAAATAACATTCTAATATTAATAATTAAAAAAACATTAATTTTATTTCTTAAATTTTTTTTTCTTTGGCTTAAGCAGAATAAAGTTTTTCAAAATTGAAAATAATAAAATTTTACCTAAGGTCAATAATATCTCAAGAAAGATACAATGAGCTAGTTATGCTATCAATTGAAAGAAAATATTGGAAGAAATTAATTATAAAAATTATTATTAATAATTTTTTAAAGAATTGAAATTAAAATTTAACAGTCATGTTTTATATAAAAATATTTTTTCTTTAAAGTACAAAATTGCTACTAAAAAGATGTATGTATTAGAGATTTAATAATTTTGTAAATTTTATTTTTTATTATAGATTAAAGGCCTCATTTTTATGTATTGCTTCATACTTTCAATTTTATTAAGATGACCATAGGCCCAATTTATTTTACAACTTCACATCATAATTTATTTTTTATTTTTTATTTATCTATTTGATAGGTATTTGAATCAGATATAAATAAAAAATAATTTATTGAATTAATAAACATAAAAAAAATAAAAAATAAAAAAAGGAAAATCACTCATTACGTGCATCGCACTGTGCACTCTTTAGTAATTATAAAAAGCGGGAAAATGTAGAACTATTTCAAAAGAAAGCATCAGAAACACACAGTGGCGGAGCCACTCGGTGTTCAGTGGGGTAAAATGACCCCACCGAATTTTTTTTTTCTTCTTATATGTGTGTGTGTGTGTAATATTTTAAAAAAATAAATTTTAACTTCAATTGATTCCAGGAAAAAAAATGAAAATTCTTTAATGAGAGGGTCAATAATTTAATTAGAAAAAACGTGACTAATTGATTAATTGATATACTTTCCAATATTATCTTTTTAAATTGTGTGTTAAAATACAAATACATAAAAGTTGGAATTACATACACTAAAAAAAATCAAATTACTTTATGTAACAACTTAAAATTTCTCCTGATTAAATGATAATTAAATTTTGATTTCATAAATAATTGGAAGTCACCCAAATGATATTCCCCTAATCCAATTGTAATTGAATTAGAAACCCTTGAACCCCTTAAATTTCTTTTATTGGAATACTTCGAATTAATTTGTGACTCTTTAAACATTCGAATTTTATCCTATTGGTATCATTTTTAATTAGTAAATGTTATTTTTATCGGTAAGATAATTTTTAAAGTTTTAAGAACTTTGACTCTATCGAAAAATAATTTTAACACCTAAATATGCAATTAAACCCTATTCTAGCCTAAATTAAATTTTTTGAAATAACTCTTAAGTTTAAAGTTTTCAATTTATTAGAACTAAACAAACTTCAAGAGTAAGTCATTCCCTCATTACAAGAATAAACAAACTTCCAAAACAAGCCAGTCACTCCCTTGGTTTTCCTTTTCCTCTCAACAATTGGCACACACAAAGTATATATGATTTTTTTTATGTTATTTAGTAATTGAGGAATATATTATATATCTGATCCAACCAGTTAACTAATGCTTAGATTAGTTTATTTTCTTGCCATCTTTTTTATCATCTTTTTAATTAATCTATTTAAAGCTACGATATGTAAATATGTGATCGTTGAATATTTAGCCTTTTTTTCAAAAATCGTGACTATGATTTGAATTGGTGCCACTATTTAAATTACAATTTCAAATTAAATATTTATTATATTAATCAATTAGTTAATGTAATCTACTTTAGTAAAATTTTTGAACCCACTAAAAATATTTTCTAGCTCGCCACTGTGGCGGAAACACATGTTCATAACTTTTACAAACTTGTTCTTAGTACATTGTGTAATTTACACTGACAAAATAAAGAATAAAGTAAGTTGTCCCATGGAAAAAATGAAGCTCAATAAGTAGAAGAAATTCCAGGTGTAAAGTGGGGAAGAGGAATCCTTCATCCTTGGGAAAAAAGAAAAGAATATTCGGCCTTATAAGAAATTGGAAGAATTAATGTTATCCATGATTCTAGAATGTATGTGTTCTTAAATAAATTTTTACACTATTATAGGCTAATGATTATTAATTCTAACATAATTATGTGCATAATATTATATTTACAGCCAATTATCATCTAATTCCTAAATTCAAATATATATATTTCAAAAGTTCGCTAAATTCAAACTCGAGCTTCGTATTTTATATATAAAATTTATGTCATAAAACAAAAATCATTCGACCTAAATACAAATTAAATTAAATTTTATTATTAATTGAAACTATAATAACATTCCAAACTTGGACTCCACTTGACTTGCTTTGAAATATTATATTAAAATTGAGTTAAAAAATAACGAATCAAACATACAAAATAGCCTTACCTCATCAACATGTTAAATGTATAACTAACATTTTTAATCCTACATCTTGCTCAAAGGCTTGCCATCCCCAACCGTTCCTCCCTTGACACCAACAATCAGCTTCCAACTCCATCCACAAAGTGCAGAAAATCTTAAAACTATGGGAAGCTTCTTTCCTCCGTCAGATGGGTCCAAAAGTGCTGTCAAGTTCTTTCCACTATCCAAGGAGACCGAAGATGCTGTCAATTTTTTGGCAGAGAACCTTAAAAATTTGAAGTTTGATGGCAATGGCGAAATGGAGGAGGAAAGGAGCAAGAAGATCGATGATGCCCGCAAGCTGCTCGATGAAATGAAGCGATCCATTGAAGGTACTACTCAACAGCCAGAAAAGGAAATTTCCAAGATATCATCATCGTCCAGTGTCCAGCCGCCAAGATTGTTGAAGAAGCGATCGGAGATGGCCAGGGAGGCGGATCTTCTAGAGGGACAAATGGTGGCTAATCTTCAGCTGAGCTATGATCTTCTTCCCGTTAAGCTGAGGCTTTGTTCCTTGTTCTTAGCTGTTTTTCCAGAGAACGCTATCATAGAGAAGAAATATCTCATTTATTGGTGGATTGGTGAAGGTTTCATCACAAAGACTAGCACCATGACATCGGAGGACGCTGGAGAAGCGGCCTTTAAGGAGCTTATTGAGAAAGGCATAATAGAGCCTCATTACAGGAGTTTGAGAAGTCCTGTTGTTTCTGGCTGCACTGTGAATCCATGGACTCGTAGAATGTTGATTTCAATGGCTAGAAAAGCTGTGTTCTTTGATTTTGATCTGGAAGGAGAACTGAGATATAGTTCTCAAATATCTCATCGGGCCATTAAGGATCAAATCGACTCGAGTGAAGAGGGAGAGTTGTTAACGATGTACAACATGTGGGGGAGCTATCACCGCATCAACCCAGAATTCCTCTCCAAAATCCAGAAACTCAGGGTTCTTCAATTAGGAAGGTGGCAGAAGAATGCCCGCCGTCATATCGAGATAGAAGATACTAAGTTTTTGGACAAGTTGTCGACACAAAAGCAGTTGAAGTATCTCAGCCTGAGAGGGATTTCAAGAATTACCACTCTCCCAGAATCTATAATTGGGTGCCAAAATCTTGAAATTTTGGACCTCAGGGCATGTCATAATTTAGAGAAGTTGCCTTCTGAAATTGGGTCTTTAAGAAAACTCACGCACTTTATCGTATCAGAGTGTTACCTGCTGGAGGGCTTGCCCAAGGGACTCGAAAAGATATCTTCACTTGAAGTTATAAAGGGTTTTGTGGTTAATCACTGGAGGAAGAATCCTTGTCCAGTTAGCTCCCTTTATGAACTGGAAAAGCTTAGAAAGTTGAGCATTAGTGTGGGAACGTCATCTAAACAAGAAAGGGCACCAAATCCTAATAAAAGGAGTAGTAGTTTTGCTGTTCAAGAAGTCCCAAGTCTAAATCAGCCATTCGCACTTGGTGGTATTTTCACTGGATATGCTTTTCCAAAGGAACTGAGAGCAGAAAACCTTCGTGTGCTTACAATAATATGGCAGATGAGGAGTTCAACAGATAAAAAAGAAGAGGAGGAAGAAGAAGAAGAGTCAACAGCTCCATTTGTATCAGTATCATTGCCTATGTTAGAGAAAATGGACCTGAGGTGCTATCCTCGCAAGAGGTTGCCACAATGGATTTTGCCAGCAAATTTCAGAAACTTGAAAAGGCTATATATCAGGGGAGGGAAGCTTGAGACTTTGCTTCCATTGTCTACTTCAGATGCCAAATGGGAAATTCAGATTTTACGACTGAATTACCTTAAGAATTTTCACCTTAGGCAAACATTTGATATGGAGAAGGAGTTTCCAAAACTATTGTACTTTGAGCGGACCAAGTGCCATCATTTTACTGATGGAAAATTTGACGCAGATATTGAATGGAGACTTGAAGATGAATGGAAAACACTAAAAGAAACCCTTGAATGTGATCACCGTGATCGATTACCTCAGCGTATCCAAACAAGAGTAGCAGCAACAGAAGAGCAAGAAGAAGAAGAAGAAGAAGAAGATGGAGGAGAAGGAGGAGGAGAAGGAGGAGGGCGCAAGAAAATGGAGGATGAGGATAAGAAAAGAAGGAAGAAGGAAGGGGAGGAGGACAAGAAGAGAAAGGAGGAGGGGAGCAGCAAGAAAGGGAAGGAGGAAGAGGAGGGGACCAGCAGGAAAGGGAAGGAGGGAGGAGGAGGAGGAGAATGAGAATATGCTTAGGCCTTGAGAGGTTGTATTTTCATTGCCATGCTTGGTTTTCATTATATTCTGTTATTTGCGTTTTTCATCATTGATTTCGAGCGGAAGTGATAATATGTTTGAATGAATTATTTGGTAGATTGTGAATGTTTTTTTAGTTAAGGTTTTGTAAGTTGGGATTTTCTATCATCCTATTTCATTTATTTTATTTATTATCATGTAACCACTTTGTATTGTGTCAACTATTTCTTTGTTTTTGACAAACAAAATAAAGCAAAATTTAAACAATTATCCCTTTTTAAATTAAATATCCTAAATATCCTTTTCTTATTTATTTGATTTTTATTCAGCATATAATTTTACTTAATCTCTTTCATATTTTATGATTATATTTTTTATTCATATTTTAGTACCCACCTATTAATAAACTAAATTATAGTAATTCTAAAATTTACAATTACAAACTGTTCTTAAAAATTAATAAAAAAAAATAATCCTTATTAAAAAAATTTAAAAAATCAATGAAAACATAAAAATTAAATAACACAACAATCCTTTTTTAAATATATATTAAAAATATTATAAATATTTATATGTATATATATACATGTGTATTAGAAACACACATATACATATATAAATATGTATCCCACCTTCCCCCAAAAAGAATACATACATATATAGATATATATCCCACCCATCAAAATTCGGCGGCCTTGGCTGGACGGCCAGATCCGCCATGACCGGGCTATTCAAGTTGCTGGCCGTTGGCCATGGTCAGCCCGACTATGGCCAAGGAAAGGGGGAATGGGGGCGACGGGGCTCGGGTGGTCTGTTTGTGTGTGTCAATGGGTGGAAGGGGGCAGTTATGGGAAAGCAGAAGAAGATTGTTATCGAGACGAAGAAAATATTTTTTTTTTGTTATTTTGTTTTTAATTTTTTATTTATTTTATTTTTAGTTAATATATAAAATTGATTAAATTATTTTACATATGTTTGTTAGTTTAATCTTATTAAATATATATTTAAAATTATTAAATTATATCATTGAAAAATGATAACTTTAAATTTTTATTGTTTTAATTTTTTAATTATTTATATTTAGTTATCAAATAAATTTATTAAATTATTTTAAATATTTTTTGTTTTAACATTATTGAAGACATAAATTAAAATTATTAAAATTATACCATTAGAAAGATAGATTTAAATTTATTTTTAATTTTAATTTTTATCTTAATTAACAAATAAATTCAATTAAATCTATTAAATATTTTAGATTTAATATCATAGAATATGTAAAATCTAAACAATTCAAAAATTTTGTTTGTTTTATTAAAACAAAGGGTATATCTTAAATTAAAAAAAATTAAAGGATATATTAGGTATTTAAAATAGAACAAAATAAATATCAAATTGTTTGAATTGAACTATATACTTCTTAAAACAAAAATATTCTACGGTTGAGATTTACTTATTTGAAAATGAACGATTACAAAATATTTATATGACAAAACAAAGTGATTAAGACCATAGAAAAGCCCAAGTAAGTTCTTAAAACGGTACAAAAATAAAAATATATTTTGTTGTAAATGTTTAGAATGGATAAAATAACATAATTTTTATGAGATATATAAATACAAGGAAAATTACATTTTTTGTTCCAAAGTTTAACTATATGTACATTATTGGTACCAAACTTTTGTAACTCAATGCATTTAGTCCAAATTTCTTAATTAACACTTTTAGTCCTTTGCCCTCAATTCCATTAAATGTTGACAGAAAGTGTTAAAATGGAAAAAAAATAATAATAATTACTCACAAACCCTCAAAATTTAATCCGCTTACAAAAAATCCACAAATACTTAAAAATATAAATATTCATTAACATTTATCAAACAAATAAAAAAATAAGAATGTTAAAAAAATAAATTACACAAAATCTCTATAAAAAGTTTATTCAAAATATAACATACTTACATGTATGCGTATATATACAAATATATTATATATAAATACATATATATATATAACATCTTGTCCCCCGCCTCCCTCCACCCCCACAAAAATCCGAGTTCTGTAGCCTGTCGGCGGCCAGCCACAACTCGCCGCCACAGGGCCAAGGCATGCCTTGGCCAGGCTCCAGATCTGGCCACGGCCAACCCGCCCATGGGCGGGCGGAGGTGGAGAGGGAGCAGTCTGGGGGAAGCGGGAGGTGGGGTTGGGAGGAAGACAAGTCTTATTTTTCTTTTTTTCTGATTTTTTTTAAATTTTTTACTTATTCATTTTTTTAAGTAATTTAAAATTTTAATCAAATTATTTTGAATATGATTTGTATTTCTACATATTATTAAGTACTAATTTAATATTATTAAGAATAGTTAGGTAATATTTGCTTACAAATTATGTGTTTTGAATTATATATTTTGGAAAAATGAGTTTGGGAGTAAAGTTAGAGAATGTAAAATTTGTATTGAAAAATGTAATATATGTTTGTTTATGATTTAAAAATAGTAAGAAAATTATTTTGGAAAAATTTGGTATGTTTATTTATATTTTGGGGGGAAATAAATTCTACTGTAATAATTAAAATTAATTCAATTTTTGTTATTTTGGGAGGAAATAAACTCTACTGTAGTAGTCAAATCAATGTCTTTTTATTAAATTTTGAGAGTTTAAATGGATTTTAATAGTATTTTTTATTATGATATAGTAATAAAATATTATGATATGTAAATATATGTATATATGATGGTAATTATTGTAATTGATATGGGATAGCCCAGAAGGCCCAATAGGCCCAATTACAAATGAGACAGCCCACGAGGCCCAACTTGATACAGTATAATCCAATAGGCTCAACAGGCCTAAATTCAGAAGAGACAGCCTATGAAGCCCAAAGGCAAGTC
>JACGDI010001584.1:157698-193298 GCA_014898725.1 Jacaranda copaia
AAGGAAGTGAAGTACAAACTCAAAACAAATAAAGTATAAAACATGTTTTGTTAAAGTACAAAATTTAGCTAATTTACTAATTCTTTGCATGTTCAACGATTATGCCCTATTCTACCCCATCTTTTACACTTAATTACACGTTTCTCAATTTATGATGGAATTCTTTGTGTCCTTCTATGCCCAGGTTGAGATCGACAATCAAGTGCATTAATGAGTCCATCATCATCTAGCTGGAACAAATTCATATCAAACATAGAAATAGGGTTTATCACTGCGTAGTATGCTTGTTGATACATCTCAACTCGGTAGTATTGATCAGTGAAGTCATACGGTGAAAGTGACCTTGACTCAATACAAGTACAAGCATGTTTGCATGGTATTTTATCAATTTGTCATACTCTACACGAACAAACCCTGCCATGTAAATCTACAGCATACAATTTATCTTGCTCAATCACCTCAAAGCTCTAACCGCTAGACATGACAACTTTTAAGTTACGAGAACTCATATGATTAATTACCAACTTCTACTCTTGCTTGGGACATATTTGACTAACCATCTTATGAGATTTTTCTTGTCGATCATGCATCAAACCATTATTTGTGTGCGTATGTGATCAACCATGACTGCAATTGGCATAAATCGAGCTGGTTTAATCCAATTATTTCAACATTCTACTTCATTATTATTTATTACCCCCCATCAATCTCCACTGAATAAGGAATTTGCCTAACATTATAGGTTAGACTGCATAATAAAGTCTCTGGCAAGCGGCAACGAGTCCAAGATGCTGTCTATATGTCGTATATTCTCTTGCCTTGTAGGCACATATGCAACTTTCATAAAAACATAGCACCAATATTTCTTGTTATGTAGGGGGTGCTTCCTTAATACCTGAATTTAAAATAATAGAATAGTAATATGCTAAATGTTATGAATTAGAATTTATTTTACATAATTATTTCACAAACAAAGATAAAGTACACTTACTTATTTCTTAAAGTTATTTACTAAGTATCTCAAGCAATATGCATAGTGGCTACCGAGAAATATCATGGGGATGGCGTTAAGAAGACTTGAATGTCGATCAGAGAAGAAAGTGAACCTTGATAAGCAGATATTGAGAATCTAAGACAGTTCTTAGCTTGAAGCAGAACCACTCCCAATTAATATCATTTCTGAGTCAACAACTGCATATGCTATTGTGAATAAGTCATCATTAGCATCTTTACTAACAACACTGAGTAAGCATCCTTTGTATTTATTTTTAACATGGGTGCCGTCTAAAAATATCAATGGCCTGCATCCCCTAAGAAAATCAATAAGGTAGGTACTGAAACATATAAATAGCCGACAAAATTTTTAACTAATTAGGTCAATCTCACAATTTGCAATCCTTTTAGGGTTTTTCCTCTTCACAGCATCACAGTACCATATCAACTTATCATAAGATCCCTTCTCAGCACCGTGGATGTCTTGCATAGCTAATTCCTTACCCATCCATACATTATGGTACTTAAGTTCCACACTTTATTCTCTGTGGACATCTTTCAATATGATGGAAGGCCGATAACATGGCTCTAATCTCAATTTAGCCTTTACAATATTAGCAACCCAAGTGAAATCAACTTTAGGATGTCCCCTTGTTCGAAGATTAGCCTCACCACATGTGTGCTCGAGATTGCATTTTCGAATGCCAAATCATTTATTAGTCTCATGCCTTGATACATAAATTCTCCATTTGCAATTTTCATAACTATAAATGGCTATGATTTTTTTGTTGTCATTTTTCTTGTATTTAAATGACCGCAAAGTAGACACCGCATAATTCTTAAACATAATTTTGAACTCCTGAGCATCCTTGAATGTCTACCCTCCCCATATATGTAATTCCTCCATACATCAATTGAGTTGCTAGTTAGAGCTAATTCATTGTGCGATGCATTGATCGAACCAATTTCCTCCTCAACAACATCCCTTGAGGTTTGGAAATGAAGTATAATTTCATAAAAAAAAATACAATTTTAATAAATTGAAGTATAATTTTATAACATTTGAAGTATAAAACTCTAACAACTGCATTACAGTTTTGGATAATCAATATATAGAACACATGAAGTATAGAACTTCAATTAATAGAGTACAGTTTTTGTTAAAATAAAGTATAATTTTAGAAAAAGAGCACAATTTTAGATAAAGTGAAATATAATGGATTCAGCTAATTAAAGTACAGATTTAGATATAATGAAGTACAATTTCAGAACACTTGAAGTATAGTACTTCAATAAACAAATTATAGACTTTGTAAAATGAAGCAAGTATAATTTCAGAAAATAAAAGTATAGTTTTACATATAGAAAAGTACAATTTCAAAACACACAAAATATAAAATCCCCACAAAAGAAGTATAATTTTGGATAATCAATAAACATAACACTTGAAGTGTAGAAAATCAATGAATAGAGTACAGATTTAGGTAAAATGAAGTATAATTTTAGCAAAAAAAAGTACAATGTTAATAAGATGAAGTATAATTTTTGAACATTTGAAGTACAAAATTTTAGCAACTACAGTACAATTTTTGATAATCCATTAGTAGAACACTTCAAGTATAAACTTAAATTATAGAATATAATTTTATGTTAAATAAAGTACAATTTTAGATAACTGGACTACAAATTTGTATAAAGTGGAATAGTTTAATTATAAAACACTAGCAACTGTAGTACAGTTTGGGATAATCATTAAATAGAACATTTGAAGTATAGAAAATCAATGAATAGAATATAAATTTAGGTCAATGAAGTATGATTTCAGAAGAAAATGAAGTACAATCTTAGATAAAGTGAAGTATAATTTTCAATCTTCTTAAGTGTAAAACCCCAGCAATGGTGGTACAATTTTTTATAATCATTTAGTTGAATACTTGAAGTATAAAACTTAAATAATGGTATACAATTTTTGTCAAATGAAGTACAATTTTATTTGCAATGAAATATAATATAAAACACTCTAAAGTAGAGAAAAAATTTTAAATAAATGGAGTACAATTTCAGAACTCTTTATATACAAAATTCTACAAACTGTAGTACAGTTTAGATTATGTGAAAGTATTACTTTAAAATATCACAGCTCTTCTTAGCACTACTACTTGATTCATCTTTTTGGTTTACCAAGACGTCAACAATGTTCATCTTTAATGTCAAATGCAGTAAGATCATATTCAGAATATTTTCGTCATCAGTTAATATCACGTACAATCTTTGATGTGGAGTTCTGTATCTCAAACTGAAGAGTTCGGCATTAATTTCACTCCATTTTCTTGCTAGATTAATATACATGTTCATTAAAATCGTAGTATCCTTAATTGATATTATATGGAGCTGGTCTTTGTAGCGACAACTCCTCAATAATTAACTGAACACTCCAGCTTCATTACTGGTTGACATTGTCCAAAAAAATACAAAAAATTCATAAGCAACTGAGAAGCTAAAAAATAATAAAGAAGAAATCCAAAAATGATGAAAATGAAAAGAGAAGAAGACAATATAGATGTTTGGTTGGTGGTTGTTGGCTCCACGATTATTCTTGTTTCTACCGTGCAACTGCTTGCATTTTTTTTTCTTTTTTTTTCTGAAAATGATACTATGATATTAGTAGGATTTACTATTGTTTTTTGCTTATGACAAAGAAGTGGAAAAAAAGTAAGTGAAAAATATTATCCTTAAAAATAAAAATATTTTAATTTAATTAACTTTAATTGTGTAGACTGAATAGATTTATTGATAAAAAAAACAGAGTAGACTGAATAGATTTGACTCATACGTTTTTTCCAAGAGTCAGTGCTGATTAGACATTCTGGATGGTTCTAAAAAACTATGTCCGATAAGAACTGTTTACATGACCTTTAAAACATCTTTTCAATCCTTCAAGGGCTTAACTCTTAACTAAATCAAGGTTGCCCATGTAAATATAAAAATTCATAATTTGATTAAATTACAAAATAATGATAAAAAAGACTCAATTTCTGATATAAAAATGTAGATTGATATATGTGTTAAATTTGTATATAAAATGTATTAAAAGGTCAATAATTTGGTAATTGGCAATCAATAAAATTATTCTAAATAATTAAAAGAATTTCTAAATTCCTCGAATTCAAATTTTTATTAGAGTAGTACAAGTGTGTTAAATGATATCATGCCATCTATAATAGTATAGATTTATATAAATGTGAATGCCTTTAAAGAATATATTAAAAAAATCATTAACTTTTAAATTAAAGAAAAACATTTCCATAATTTAATAGCATAAACTCTATATATAAGATGGCTGTAATATAAATTTAGTTGAATGCGTCTTCTTTATATCATTAAAACCATATTGTATCATTTGTTTATTTTAAACTAATTGAAAATTCACTTATCTAATAATATAAGATTAAAGTAATCGACATCTTATTGTGTGAAGGCATAATACTATATATATATATATATATTATAATGGAGAGCTAAAGTGAATTTTATCTTTTTATTTAATTTAATATTAGTTTTAACTATCAATAAAACTTATTTTAATTTAAAAACTTTATTAATAAAGGCCAAAGGGGGTATAATTACTTCCAAGTTTTATGCTAGAAGGGTACATTAATATAATGTATCCAAAAATTTCCTGTCTGTAGTGTTCAGTATTATCAGCAAATTTAGGGCTCTTTCCTAGAGAAGAGAATAGAATTAGGGCTTTTTCAAGTCTCTGTTTAAACATAAAACCGGTGCGTCCCTATCTACTTCAAATCCTCATGGCGACCACCGCTGAAGCCGTTACACCGCCGAGCCTCACGGCAGAGGCCAATCCCTCCGCCGTCTCTCCTGCCCCACAAGAACCCCAAGGCCTCACACCCATCCCCAATCACCCGTCAAACACCCCTCAGTCCCAAGAATTAGAAACCCCTGCACCTCCAGTCCCATCACCGTTGCTTTTTACTGATTCGATCTCGAAACTGAAAGACCTCTCGGCCGCCATCGCCGCCTTCAAGCAGTGCTATGATGACCTACAGAACCACCTCGATTCCATCAAAGCCGCTATTTCGTCGAAACTGCCTCTGGGAACTCTACATATTACTACTCTAGCCCCGTTGTCGTCGGAACCACCTCCGGAAGCTCCACTAGCCTCGGTATCGTCGGAACCGCCTGTGGAGACCCCACTAGCCCTGTCGCCGTCGAAACTGCCTCTGGAAGCCTCACTAGCAAAATCATTGGAACTCCCTGCGGATACTCCACTAGCCCCGTTATCGTCAAAATTGCCGCCGGAAACTCCACAAGCCACATCTTCGTCGCCAAAACCTGACGTGTCTGGGGACAGAGTATTGCAGAAACAACAACATGAGCAGAATTCCCAGAACTCCGAGCTCGAGGGCCTCTGCAAAGCAATGTGCAGTCGCGGCGTCCGGAAATACTTGGTTACTCACCTATCTGATCTCCCCAATCTGCGGGAAGAAGTTCCAAAGGCGTTGAAATGGGCACCAAACCCTCCTAGACTGGTTTTAGAATGTTTGGGTAAGTTTTTTTTGCAGGGCAGTAAGGCATTTAGTAGGAACTCCCCAATGATTCCTGCTCGTGAGGCATCAATTTTCATATTGGAGTGTTTTCTATTGATGATGGGGATGTATAATACCAATGAAAAAGATAATGGGGTATTGAATATTGCAAAGGCAGTGAGGGAGGATTCGGAGAGCGCCGCCTTGGCATGGCGGAAGAGGATGATGTCCGAAGGTGGTGTGGCTAAGGCTACCCAAATCGATGCAAGAGGACTTCTGTTGTTTGTTGCATGTTTTGGCATCCCAGCCTCTTTTAAGAGGGAGGATATCCGGGATTTGCTGATTGCTTCAAATGCCAAAGAGATCGTGGGTGTACTGCGGAACTCTCACATGCTAATGAATAAAATTCCAGGTGGTGCTTTCTCTCCTTATGAATTTAGAGCACGTGGTATTTGGTATCTGATCACGCACTGTACATGGCATGTGGTATCTTAGATTAGTTATACGTTGTCAGTCTATACGTGTCTTTTAGAATCTATTGATTGTCATTTGGTTGTTGCATCTGATTTTGTGTTGGAGTTATTGCTCTTTTACTGGCATGCACCAAATATATGAAGTTCTTACATTTTGGTCAATGTTACAAGGAAATAGAATTCAAATATACTGCAAAAAATTAGAAACAGGGGACAGATATCTGCAACATATGGAAACTAAAAAGTACTAACAGTGCATATTTAGATATGCTAAGGGTGAAGGATCGTTTGGAATCTTAGTTGCAAAAATTTTGATTAATGACGTGCGAATCATGTGTAAAAAATATTGATCCTGCTTGGGCCCTGACCTCTGTTGAATGGAGCTCAATAATGATTGAGAATCCTTTTGCTATTATATCATTGCCTTAATTGACTTTCCATTAATCCCAAAAAGCCTTTTCTTTAACCAACATGCATTTAACAGGATTCAGTTTTTGTTGCAGCATCGTATGATTGTGGTCACATCCTAGAGGCCCGGCCCTTTATGTAATCAAAGTTGCCATGTCAAACATGTCGTACAAGAACTTGAGTTGACTTGACATTGTCATTGTTGTGTACTGTCTACTGGTCTAGATTTCTTAAGCCCATGTTGGCTAGTAGGAGTTAATTCTGTATGATTTTTACACACTAGAAGCACTTTGGTTCAATTAGTTGCTGTGGCTCATCAACAAGTAGGCATGGCAATCTTCTCATGTTTAGTGGACTCATGCTAGATTGAGGTAGGGGTGTTGCAAGATTTTGCACATCCTGAACCCAACACTATAAATCCCATCCACAACCCAACACAAAAAATTTTGCGTCAATGGATTAAAACAACCAACACAGAACTAACCCGCTACCCAATCCCTAACGCTTAAAGCACACTGATTCACATAGAGTTAGAGTCTTATAATATAAATCATAAAACCATAGGCAGACTCAAGGAGCATACCGTATACACACACGTAAAGCATACTCGCTTGCAATGTAATACAAATCAGACAGACACAAAAAGAATGCATGAATCTAAAATTAGATCATACAAACTGAAATTAAACAAGAAAAAGTGAAAAAGTGAAAGAGACCTACCTGAAGAGGTGGCAGTTGGCGGTGATATGTAGGTAGAGAGTGAGAGAGGCAAAGAGTGATGTGAAAAATAGATGTAGAGACGAAATGGTTGTTGCTCTGCAAATAGTGGGTTTGGGCAATGGCTACTACCAGTAGATGATGGGTTGTGATGGCTTCAAGCGGTGGCTGGCAGTCAATGGATTGACAGTGAGTCAAAGGGAAGGGGCTGGTGCCAGCGGGTTTTTTTTTTTTCGGTATGGGAGATGAAAATATGGAATGAAATAAAATTAGTATGGAACGTGGAATCAGAAGCCCTAGCTTGACATAAAGTCAAAAATATTTCTTTCTTTCTTTTTTTTCGCGCCAGAAGGGGTGGGGGAGTGGGGTTTGGGTAAGTTTGGGTTGGTTCATGTTAACAAGTCACATGGTAAAACTATGGTGTTTATCATGTAACCCTAAGCCCAACTCAGGCCAACCAAAGTTTTCAGTTTGCTTTTCATGTAAACCCAATATGAACCCAACTCAATAACCTCCAACACAAGTCCAATAATATATTAATATCATGTTGATCCATATCGTGTTATATTGTCACCTGTGCCCGCAGGTAAGACTGTCCAAGTGTTTTGTACCAAGAGGCAAAATTTGCCACTGGTAGGAATTATGTGAAACTTCAACCAGCTATTTGACCGAAAAGCTTAAATCTATCTAGATGATTAGAGTTAATCCAGGCATTGTATCCACATGATCTTCGAAAACCTGCTATGGGATGGGTTGTTACCTGTCATCCAGGTATACCTCCTTATCTGGTCATATGCTGACACGCTGTCTGCTACTAACCTTTGGACAAGGAGTTTCAAGAATTCAGATGTGTGCTCCTTTGGTTTTGGTCTTCTTAGAAAAATAGAACTAAAGTACACTAGAAAATGGAAAAATAAACCTTTAAGGAGGTGGTTGGCAGTAAAGGGCCTTGAAGTGCCATGCACATTAATAACTATGGTTGCATGGAGCATTAAGGTTACTATTGGAATTCAAACAGATGCATTATCAATGTAGGTAAATGTGAAAATTTTGCAAATGGAATCAAGAACAATAAAACAGGAACCAATTTTTAGATAATTCTGAATGAGTATCAGACATGGTACTGCTGTATCTGTCATAATAGTTTAAGAAGATGCACAGATGTTTTAGAACCAAAAGCACACCCGCATTGGGTTTGTTCAGTGCTTTTGTATGATCATCTTGCATTTTGATTTCTTCTTCATATAGTAGCTCTTGCTGACTGTGACTAGCTTATGCTTTTCCTATATTCTCTAGGATTTGAAATTCTTCAGTGAGGTAGCCTCATTCTCAAATTTGGGATGGTTTAGTACATTGTACCCTAGTGTCAGTGTGGCTTCACTGTGATTAGGATATCTTGGATGGACAAAATGATGCACGTATTTTTTTTTTGTTTTCTATATCCCCCTCACTCTCTTTTTCTTTTCTCTTACTTAGTTTTGTACTTCCATAACTTGACATTGTTGCCGTATTCTTCTTGACCTGCTTTTATTCATCTGACATGAAGGGAAATATATATGGAGATTGTGCTTTCGTCACTTTAGTTCTCCTTTTCTTTTCTGGTGGTTAGTTTTCTTTCCTTTTTGAATGATTAAATTGGTGATTCAAGTACATTTCATGTGATCTTATGTGCATATAATCTTGGGAAAAATCCAGTAAATGGTTTGTAAGGCGTTTTGAATCTATTGACGGAACACATTATGGTCAGTTTCCATTTAGCTGTCATATAGATGATGTAGGGCATTTTCCTTCTACAAGTAACTGCTGATGCAACCCAAGCTTCTTTATTTAATTACCTACAGAATGTGCCCTCCTCTATTAAGCATTGATGACCAATTTTAACACATGCTTTAACAGCTTATGATGTCATCACTATGGATGGAAGGGCAAGGTTGGAGCACATGAGATGGCACTCCACCAACCCCACGCCAACCCACCAAATTTTTCTGTAAATGTGCATGGGGATTAATTTTAGCTGACAATTTTACCTACATCATGCTTAACAAATATTTGTGAAACATTGTTACTTGTCCTGGGTTTGTAATTTGAAACTCTACGATCTATTATTTACTTATTAATTTCATAATCTAACATGATTTGTGCAGAAATAGTGGAAGGGATGATGAAGAATAAAATGGAAGTAGATGCTGTTGATATTGTTTATACCTTCAGACTTGAAGAGAGGTTTAATCCTCAAACAGTTCTAATTTCTTTTCTGCGGGAATCTAAAGAATCTTGGAAAAAGCCAAAAAAGGGTTCACAGGGTTCAGTAGCTACACTTGTAAGTAAATCCTGTGTCTTGAATCATTTCTAAAAACAGCCGATGACTTTTTTTTTCCCCCTCCCTTCCCTGTTTCATATCCTTCTTCAATGATCAATCCATCCTTTTTATGCTTGTCTTGCTTTTCCCTACATGCAGAATGAAGCGAACAAGAAGCAATTAGCTGCTCTGATATCCGTCAGCAAGTGTTTGGAAAGACACAACATTGATCCTGCAAAGCTTCTTTCTGGATGGCAAATCAAAGAGAAGATTGCAACTTTAGAAAAAGATATTGCTGAACTTGATAGAAAATCAGGAGATAAAACAGCAAACAAAAGAAAAGTAAGTGAAGCTGAGACATCAAGAAAGCCCAAAACACAAGAAGCAAAACGCTCCCGTCATACTTGCCATGGTCTGCAACAGCAGAAGGCTGCTGGTCATATTGATAGCAGAAGGAATTTGCTGGATGGTGGAGGCCCTAATCATGCCAATAGTTATTCTGCTATCCCACCTGTAGTTTATGGAGGACCTGGTGCAGGGTTGCTACCTGAAAATATGATCCCACCTGCAGCTGGGACCGGTATGTTACCAAGTGATGGTGGCATTCTTTCAACAGGTTCATATGCTGGAGTTCATGGGAGCATGTTGGTTGATACGGCTGGGCAAGTTGTAAACCGTGGCACTCGTCCATATGCATGGCATGGGGATTCAGCCATACATGAAAGGTATGCTGGTCAACCACCTTCAGTCGGGCTCACTAGCTTGTACAGGCAGTCAACATCTTTGGAAGGCTTTGCGGGAGTGCCAAATACCTCATCAGTTGGTCTTGGAAGTCGAAGTTCTGCCTCTGACCTTTATCAGTTTGCTGATGCTGTTGTGGAGAGTGAATCATATCCGAGCAGTGTGCTTCGCGGTGTTGCTGCTGTTCCTACTGCTGTGCCTGCTCATCATTCATCATATCTATACCAAATCTAGCCTCTCGTAGATCCCCTGCCATTTTGTTGTCCTAGACTATCTCTAGTTAGAATACTGTGTTATTATTTCTGTTTTAATATTTTTAACCTTTTGATGGCGCGTTGATGAGAGAATCTCTGGCTCACAACTGAATTGCCGACTTTCAAGAATGTCTATAATTATTCACGAACTTGTTCGGTAGCATGAAGCGTTAATTTTCTGCTGTTAGTGATTATTAATCTCGAATTTAGCCTGATGTCTAGGAGTGATTATTGTGTTGGATGCTTGCTTTTTTATTCCGTTAGCAATAGCGATGATGCCGAATCAAGCTTTATGCTTAGTCGGAATCATTGTGATGGATCATACGACGCTCTATTTTTTTATTCCATAAGTGATTAATGATCTCAAATCAAGTTAGAATTATTGCATATTATTGTGGGATTGGATGAAACAAGCATTTGATTCTATTAGTGATTAACGATCTCGAATCAAGTTAGAATTATTGCATATCATTATGGGTTTGTATGAAACAAGCAAGAAGCACATGGTGTTCGATTCTGTTAATGAGGATTCATCCCCAGTCAAGTGGGATTGGCGTTTGTCGCGTTGGGCGAACACAAACTCTTTTGATTGACGGAGTGTCTTTCACGTGTTGTAGAGGATGCATACGTAATGTGTTTCCCATTTGGGAGAAAAGCTGATTTTGACCATGGGGAAGCTTATGGAAAACAGCTCGAGAAAAAAGAGGATGTCTTAAAGCAATTCATTTTTGTCCCAGCTTAATGTTGGTGTTTTTGGCATGCAAACATTAACCATCGCAGCAATAAACTTCATAATTTGCAGGCAACCCAGATTCTAGTTTAAGATAAAGGTCAAACCTTTAAACAATCGTTTGGAAAATTCCAGAGATATGAATTTCTCTGCATTTGAGCCAATCTCCAACTAGAGATTAAATTCTACAGCCATTTTAAATGATGGAACTCAAAAGCTCATACAGAAAAAACTTTGTTTCAAATGCTCTCACTTATCGCAGCAAAAGGCGTCTCTTAAAATTGCTAACGGGTCTGATTCTCCTTGGCCATGCATCTCGTGAACTCTCATATGAGAAACCAATACAACAATACACATATACTAACATAGACCCAGCAGAATCCGACTTTCGGGCTCAAACAGGATGCATATCAGTAAGCATTGCATGCCGACATAGATCTACCTATTCCTGAAACAAGGGAAGCAAACGAAAAAATAATGTTAGATCTATAAGTTACCAGATTCGAAAGACTGGAGAATTCATTAAGCTTTGAAATTGAGTTTCTTCACAAATACAGATAAAACATATTAGCAGGTCCAGAGTTACGAAAAGCGAAAACTAGTAATTATGATATGAAAGTGATGGACTACTAATATTGTGTCTCACTTTAATGGACTCAAAAACTTTGACCATATCAGAATTAGTTCGTCAGAATGACTTAAAATGTTGCAAAAATCTAGTTTTTGACCATGTCAGAATTAGTTTATCAGAAAGACTCAAAATGTTTCAAAAATTAGTAGTAGTTGAATGAATTATATGGCAGAATGTCAAACGGACTTCACTATTTCCTATGAGAAAGCACCATTCTAACTGGACTGGAATGGGAAGCAGCTCTAGAAGGTCATGTTGAGAAGAATTTAGAAATTGAATATGTGAAAGATTAGAGCGAATGAATTTAGGAGACCTGTTCCACTGAAATATATAAATGCACTCTCTCATATCCCTTCAGTTTAGTATCACCTGAAATAGATCAAGATACTTTCTCATCTAATTTAATCCAGTTATGTCTATTCTTTTAACAAAAAGAAAGACCAAAAAGTGAAATGTTGTTTGTCGCCATGGGAAGGGCTGCTGGTTTCTCTAGCCTTCCAAACTAATGACAAATTCTGACCAAAATTCTCGATTTGATTTAGAATGCTCGAATTTCGGTTAATTCATTCCTATACCAGCATAAACACTTTCAGGAGTGGAGTTTGCTGGAGCAGACCATTGATCACAAATCAGTTGACTGAGAGAGGAGAAGGAGATGAAGCAAAGGGAAGGAGAATGGAATGATTCTATGGTCTATACCAGTTGTCTAATGAAACTAATGGCACCTAAGTGATTTCTGCAACATATATTACTGCAAAGGATATATTAGTTAAAAAAGTCTTTACCAGGGCAATAGCTGCAGCTAGAACCAACACACCACGGTCTAGGTACATTAAGATATTAAAACATATTAATATGACTGTATTAAGGAAATAAATACCTCTTCCATTTCTGCAGGCTCATCTTTTTTTGGCTCAGATTCACTGTCTTTAGACTCATTATTAGCTTCTTTTTCATCAGTGATCATATTATCCTGTTGAGCACTTTCGCTCTTAGGTGCAGTTTCAATGTCATTGATATTGAGATCAGCTGGAAGCTGGCCTGATTTGAGTGCCTGCATACAAATGAATAGTTAAAAAATTCTAATAGCAAGTTTTTAAATAATAAGCATAGGGACAAAATGAAAATCCACGCCTAGTTATTGAGAAGAATGAACTCATGGACTATCTCCTATGTGAAGCAGGTGAGAACTGTTCTTCATTATTGACTAGTACACCATCCATTAGGACTGCAAGGTGAAATCACCTGTTCAAGCCTTGCCACCTCCTCAAGAGTTTGTGAATTCACAATGGCAGCCTGCATGAATAGCAGAATGTAAATAATTTGAAACAGTTCAAATTCGATAGAAGCTATAGCAGTGAAAGAGAAAATAAACAAGATTATAATTAGCTAGGGAAGAAGAGAAAATGAGAAGAGAGAAGAAAGAAGAACGTCCAACATTTTCTTCTGCTCAAAACCCAAAACTACAATAACCCTCATCTCCCACATTATCCTATTTTATTTCTAGTCTTAACTCATTTCATTTTTGCCGAAAAAAGAGACAATTTAAAGCATTGTCCTATTTTTCCTTTCTTTTTTATCTACTAAGAAGTTGAATCTTCTTTCCCATCTCTCTTCATTTTCAAATTTCAGTATCTAAACAAATATTCACCAATTGAGGGAAATTAATAATTGCATCTTGTCACATCTTGTTAGGATTGGCACTTTGGCAGTTATACAATTTTCTGAAATTACAGCTACTATGAGGCTTTTCATGTTGATCCTGGAGTGCTAAGGAGAAAAATGAAAACAAAAGAAGAAGCATATACCTTAATAGCTAAAATTTGCTCCGGTGTAGGAGCAACAGGTTTAGGCGTTTGTTCCTCCTTTGCAACATCTTGAGTGCTGGGAATCTCACCAGGTACAAATGTCTTTGCAGATTCCCTTTTAACCTCTTCTTCAGCTTCTTCGGATGCAAACAAATTATTGGCTTCAACCCGCTCCTATTGTCAATGTGAAACAGCATTTAGACTACTTAGTTTAAACAATCGCATAGATAAAGTTTTATTCCCAGAGGAATAAACAAAGAATAGTTAGTTTCAAGTAACTCAGAAAGGAAATTGAGTACATGTTAATGAACCGACAGCAGAGAAAAAATTACAAAATTACACAATAAAAGGAAGTTTATGGTAATATCAGAACTGTCATGCTACTAAAAAGAGTTGAAATTCTAGCACAAATAGTTAAGTTACACTCCACAATGACACTGTTGGGAAAATTTAAGAATGAAAAAACAAGCACCACATAATGTATAGCATTGCCAGTCAAAAACTCAGAATTAAAAATCAGATCCATGATACAGTGACTCAGTGTAAGAAATCCTGTTCTAACAGGACACATATAAATAAAATAAAATAAAATAAAATAAATAAAAAACCTATGAGATAGACCAGGAAAATCTGTGATAATTTTATTTAAATGCAGCATCCTGTCAGCAAGAAAGTCCATCTGAAACCAGCAAATGTATCTATGATTTACATACAAAGACATTTAAGTTGAGTTGCAAGTTATACACGGCAGTACATATTCATAAGGGAGAAGGACATAAGCCACATAACACATATGGTACTCCAGTTGCTTAGTAGTTCAAATTCACAGAATTATCCATCTGATGCCATGTGATACAGGAACACAACAAATTCTCGCATGCAATGTGTGAATGCAAGGACAAGACATCCTAAAAAGAAAGTTCAAAGTATGCTCATATGCAAACCTGTGCTTACAGACATGCATATAGATCCAAAGATATGGAAATATTTTCCAGTGAAGTCCACAAAGGGCCTAAGTAGGCTGCTAAAGTTAATAAGCTCTTCCATCTACAACTGAAAAGGTCATACCTAAATTTCAAGCTTCTAAAATAGAATCCAAAACAAAATTTGATAACGCGACAGTACAAGTTCTAGCAAGCATGTCCTTTGGAAGAGTTTCCTCCACTTAAAAACACTATTAAAATAAAAATTTTAGATCTGTTGGTTAGGAGTCCTCTCACTAATATTATCAACTCCCTTATGCGGCACCCTATCAGTGAACTGTACTGGCACATTTGACTTGGCTTTTTCACTAGAACCATAATTGATGTGTTGTAGTATCTGGCACAGATGTTGAAATATGGAATAAGATAGAAGATCTCAGATCCAGAAACTGTCTAAAGTGCAAAGATGGGTTTGAGACACGAGAAAGTCAGCAACAAAATATGGCCTACTGATATAATGCAAGAACTAATTAGGAAAGCTACATGCTTTGCTTATGTATGCATACTAAATCGTGTGTAGAGTAAATTCCGTCCATGTCATCAAGAGAATGATCATACATACGATTGTTGTGCCATATAAACATAAACAGTTACATTTGAAGGGTAGAGCAAAACATGTCAGCAATTAGATCTAAGATCACCAAAGAAAACTCCACTCTTATTTACTTTGATTCCAATAAGCTAACTACTTGTTTGCTATAAATACAATAGTTAAATGGATTATAAGAGGCCTATGCATGTGCAGCACAAGCTTTTTTTATTCCAGATACGACGACATTATCAACCTTGCAGAAACAGCTGTAAATGATATTCATTTGTGATCCATTAGGTCTCTGGTTAGGTTGTTCGAAGTTGATCCCTATCAGGAGTTCCCAGCAATCCAGAAGGGAGGGCAAAACTGGTTCTTATTTCTTAATAGGAATAAGAAACCCATAGCATTACACTTACAACTCATTAGACTGCTAATGATTTTGCGAATTTCACAGTGTGATTTAACCTCCCTGAACCAGACAAGGTGAGCCCTTTTTCTAAAATTCTTGCTTTAGCTGTTCGACAGTCTTTTGAAATTAACAATATCAAATATAGCCCAATTATTTCCCTTATTAGGATCACATTTTTCCTGAATGTCTCTGCTGAAGTCTCTTGAAAAGATAATATTAATATAATAACTTCCGTTTCTGGTTCTTATTTAAGATCAAAATTCTACTTTTTTCTTACTATAATGAATATGTCAAATTATGAGCCTTCTCAGCCAAACGAGATGATAACAAGGAAGAATTTCTGCTCTTCAAAAGCCAACAAAGATTTTGGGTACGCATGGCTGGGAAATGTTATGAATACTTGTCCAAGATCATTACACTATCAAGTATGTAATACTGGTGAGAATTCATAGTCTTCTAATGCTTGCTGAAAAATGAAGGTGACAGCTAGGAAGGCCTAACATCTATCTTCTGGTTTGTTTACCTTATTTCAAGCACAAGGACTTCCATATTTCAGCAGACCATCGAAAAGTCATGTTTAATATCACACATGCAGAATTTGAATTTCAATTCTCAGAGTGCAGAGAATGCTGTAAATTTTTAGCTCAAATCTAGAGATGATTATATGTTAATCATATATTATAAGCTAATTCTACCATCATGATTACAGGATACCATATGAACAATTCAACTTCCAAGTACATTACCTTACTGTACTTCATTTTGGTCTTCATAACAGGTCACATTGTTCAGCTAATAGAGCATGAACCAAATGTTCATTTCAAATATAAAACATCATCCAACACCATCCTCAAATTTTAAATAATGGCATTCCTTAATATCAAAAAAATTAAATAAATTTTTCCTTGTAAACATTAATTCTACAACATTCTTGTATGCCTCTTCTCGATTTATACTGCTTTAATTTGGATTTAACCAGTAGCCATGCACTATCTTTCCAAGACCGAGGAGCTTAAACCATAACGATCTCAATGCCAGAAAAAGCACAAAACGATATCAATACCAGAAAAAGCACTAACCAATATCCATGCCATTTTGCATCTTTTAAACTAAAGCAGAAGACTTAAATGATCAGAATTTAAATACTCACCTTTTGCTTGACCTTCCTGAAATCTAGCACACGCAAAGACTTCAACTTGTGGATGACATAAAACCGGTAATTGGGCTTCTTAGTAATGTTGTTGTCAAGCAGACTAAGGAACTGAAGCTTTGGGAGTGATGCAAGAGGATCAATTTCAACCAAGTTCGTTAACCTATTGTTAGTGAGTATCAAGGTGTGCAATTTGGGCAAATATTCTGCAATCATTCCAACACAATAATTAGTTAGCTAGAACTTGCTTATATAGGCAATTTCCAAAGCAAATTTGAATTTTTTTCAGGTGATCAAAAAAATAAAAAATAAAAATAATAATAATAATAATACCTCCTAGATTGGGATTGATACGAGTAATTCTATTGTTGTTCAACAACAAAGTGCCCAGGCGATTTAAGAAGGGACAGTTTTCAAGTTTCACAATCTCATTGTCAGATAAATCAATGGTGTCAAACTGGTCCTGTAACTCGAAATTAACCCAAAAAAAGAATTAGAAAACATATAAAAAAGAGCACAACTGTCAGAAATTTTCCAAATTTTGAAGGGGGAAAAAAAGATAATGGAATAAAAAGTTTCACAAGAACAATATTGACTGCCGAAACTTCCAGGCAGAAGTCAAAATGAACAGCAGAGTAAAATAGGTATTATTAAGTGAAGAAGAAAAGGGAAAAAAATTTCACCTCAGTAGCACCAACATTCTCTATAACAGCAATTTTATTCCCTGTTCACAATAAAATAGAGGGGAAAAACCCATTACACATAGACAGAATAATTCAAATTTTTGAAAAAAATTAAGGTTATACATACACAGTAAGCTTGTGTATACGTAAAAAACATGGTAGGGTTTTAAAGAAGGAAACCTCGGAGATCTAGTTCTCGCTCGCGAATGGCATTGAAAAAGTGAGGGCTTTTCCAAATTAAATCCGCTGTTAATCTCACCATGCTCACCTCTTCTTTTCTTCCTTTCTTTCTTTTGTTCTTTTTTCCCTTTCAATTCTGTTCTGGTTTCGAAGTGGAGAAGCAGCAGCACCAACAGCAAAACCTCAAAACGAGAGGTTTAACTGCGAGGCGAGCACCGAAATTATTGATAAATCACCCCGAAAGTCGAGGGAAATTCCACAAACACCCCACTTCCGCTCAAATGTAAATTATACTTTTTTTTAATTGAGTCAAATTGAGTTTGAGTTCAAATTCGAGTTTAACGAATTTAATATATTAAAATTAAATTTAAATTAACTCAATTCGATTAAACTCAAATTATCAATAAGCTTCTTATAAATATGAGCTCGAATTGAATCTCAAATTTCAACTCAAACTTAACAAAAAGATAGTATTATATTTAATAATAAAATAAAAAATAATATTTAATGTATATTGGCTTGCAAGTCCATAATCTAAATATAAGTAATTCAAAATAGTGAGCTCAATTCGATTTGCCTCATATTCGAATTTGAGTCAACTCATAAGGTTCGTGAACTGCATTGACTTTTTTACACTCTTTATTAGCACTAACAAACAACTAAAGGAAAAGCGAGGAGCATGTTTAAATCTAATGGATGTAAAACTTAAACTATTTATTCATTTATATGTTTTTTTATATCTTGTCAACCATTCATTTATTAATATGTATCATATATTTTGTCAACTATTCAATTATTTATATGTGCTTATTTAAATTTATTATATAAATTAATATTTGAAAAGAATTGAGTGTAAAGTTTGAGAGAAAAGAAATAACAGTTGAAGAAAATATATATATATATATAAAAAAGTACAACACATGCAGCTAAATATAAAATAATGATAACACTTTTTTGACCTTTTTTTTTTTGTTTTTATGAAATTTATTTAATCACTAAATTAATATATATATATATATACATACCAAATAATTACTTAGTATTGTCATTTCCTTATAGCACAGAGAAATATAATGATTTTATAGGAAATATTACTAATTGAATTAAAAATATATAACAAATAATTACATTTATATCCTCATTTCTTTATGAATAGTATAAAATATTATGGGCAATACAACTAATTGAAGATAGATACACGGCTATAAGTGCCAAAACCAATACGAACCTAAAATATTTTCACTATGATTTTATTTTTGTTTTTATTAATCATTGTGGCACCTTAGTTCAGCATAATAGAGTTGTTGGCCCTTTGGGGGCATAAGCAAAGAGATGGGAGTCACGAATAGTGAATTTTGGATGAAAGAGAGTAACAAATTACTTGTAATATTATTTTTTATTAATCAAATTTTAATATAGCAATGCAAAAATTATTTTATGAGTCCAAAGAAATTTTTTTATATATATAATATTGATTAAGTATATTAATCGAACATATGTAAATTGAAATAAATAATAGGACAGAACAACTGCTAAATGAGCTAAGTTAGTCGGCAAGTCTCAAGAGCTTATAACATCAAGAAAATTTTGCCAATCATGGGCTCAAACCCCACCACTATTATCTACTTGTAATAAATTTTTTATATGCCATGAATGATGCAATTGTTAATGCTAAGCTTGAAATTTGAGTAGATGATTAATCTGTGCTATAATATTCATTAGAAAAAATAAATAAATCCAACAAGACCCTATGTATTTTATATTTATATACACCAAGTTGAGCCCAAGTACATCAAACAACAGGCATCCCCACATCAGTGTTAAATAATATACCAGTAACATAACACTTAAAAAGCACATATATATATATATATATATATATATCCATTTTTCTGTTAGGCAGACATTACTCATCCACCAAAGAATGATACAAAGGTTCCTCCTATACACGCCCATGATTATATCTAACTCCATAATTTACATGCTCTGTACAGAACTGAACTCAAAATATACAGCCTAAGACCACGAGCTGCCATTTCATGCTGTTGTTGGGTAGGGCCCCTATAAATTGGAAGTTGTATCAGACAACCGGATTCTCTGGTTTGAGCGATTAGTTACGACTGGATTACCAGAATCATCCAAATGAATAACTGCAATGTCACCAGGCTTGTAATCCCCAGAAAGTAGGGATTCACTTACGAGATCTTCAATAATTTGTGTAACTGCTCTCCTGAGGGGACGGGCACCATAGCTCCGGTCATAACCTTGCTGGCATATCAGGTCTATGACTGCTTCTGACACCTCCAGGCTGATTCCCAAAGAAGTGAGGCGATCTTTCACCTCTCGCAGCATTATATCCAATATTTCAACCATCTGAAATGGGAAATGCGGACTAACATCAAAAGGGTGGAAAATGGAAATCATTGGTTTGTCTAGGATCACAAATGTGTATCAGGTCATTTTCAACTTCAGAATCTTGATATTACTGTTTGAATCTGCCGCAATTTACCATTATGTTCGCTAGTAGATTAAGGAGGATGTGAAATTTGAATATAGTCTAATTAATGGAGCAGAATATAGCACTTGACATGGTCTGCATGTATAGACAGTAAAAATAAACAGTCAAGGAGCCAAACCTGAGGTTTCTCAAGGGGACGGAACACCACTACTTCGTCTATCCTATTGAGTAATTCTGGGCGGAAGTAACCCTTCAGCTCTTCCATCACCAAAGCTTTCATTCCCGCATATGAAGTTGATTCATCTTCATTAATTAGAAAACCAAAGGAGTTTTGTCTACCCTTTGCAATGGCAGCAGATCCCACATTAGAAGTCATCACTACAAGTGCATTCTTGAATGATACTCTTCGACCCTATCAAATGAATTTCAATAGGACAGATCTTTTAGTATTATTAGAATGATGTATAAAGCAAGAACATCCAGTTTCAGCAGTTTACAATTTTCTGCAACAAGACAATCATTATAGCAACTAAACCTGAGAATCTGTTAGGTGACCATCTTCAAACAACTGCAGGAGAATGTTGAATATATCTGGGTGAGCTTTCTCAATCTCATCTAACAGCACAACAGTAAAAGGCTGTTTTCTGATAGCTTCCGTAAGAGTACCTCCTTCTCCATAGCCTACATAACCTGGGGGAGATCCGATTAACTTGCTCACAGTATGCCGTTCCATATATTCACTCATGTCTAATCTCAGCATGGCAGACTCCTACAAGAAATATTCGCAAGCCGATTGTTAAAATATATTGCATTGAATGAAATTGATAGCAAAAGACTTTGCCTTCAGATCTAAAACAGAAGAATAAAAAAAGCAATGGTTCAATCCATCACGAATGCTGTGACATTTGATAAAAGGATCGAACATCTTTCAAGGCGAAACAAAATAAGTGTCCTCTCCAATTATCCAAAAAACATCTTGCACATTCAACTCTCTCCTACATGTATAGCTTGAAACATATACAAATGCTTATATTTATCTTTCAAAGAGCAATTCAAGATAATTTGTTCCAGATGCATGAATGGGGAGGGCAGATTTCTCGGAAGGGGTAAATTTATAAATGAATGTCTCAAAAATATTAGTCTTATCTAAGAGAAATCCAGATATTAAACATACACTAGCCTAGACCTTTCTCAAGATGAAATTTGGAATCACAACAAAAATAATGTAGTGATGCATGATTTCTTACAGAACCAAAATAACTTGCAGCCAAAGCTTTGGTGAGTTCAGTTTTCCCAACACCAGTGGGCCCACAGAAGAGCATTGCAGCAATTGGTCTATCTGGGTCCTTCAAGCCAACACGGGATCTCTTCACAGCCCGACAAATGGCAGCAACAGCCTCATCTTGACCAATGACTCGTTTCTTCAGCTGTTCATCAAGACCCACCAGAAGCATTCTCTCATCAGCTGTAAGTTTTTTAACTGGGATTCCTGACCAGAATGAAGCAACACTTGCTATATCCTCAGGTCCAACCACCGTTATTCTGGATAAGGCAAAATTTTCAGTTTCTAGTGATTCAAGGTCACTCAATTATTTGAGAATGCAAGGCAGGACACGTACTCATCATCTGAGAATGACAGCAGCAAAGAAGGATCAAGATTGAGTTTTCCATCCTCTTCCATACTTGAGGTGTCACCATTTTCAGTCAGTTTTGTAGCCATTGACTGCTCAAACACAATGAATCAAACGCACACAATTTGAATATCAAAGACTTAAACTATTACAATATGTAGAGAATGTAACTAGGTAGGGAAGAAGCATCATACAGCTTCATGCATGGCCTGCACAGCTCTGATTTCTTGCCAATAATCACTCGGTGACTTTGAAAGTACTGAAGTTCGCTTTTCCTTTTTCCACTTAGATGCTTCCATACGTGCTCTACTTCCTGCCTCATCTATAAGATCAATAGCTTTATCTGGAAGATATCTATCTGGGATATATCTTGCTGACAGATGTACCGCAGAATTTATGGCGTCCAAAGTGTATACACATTTGTGATGAGCCTCATACTTCTCACGCAAACCCAGCAGTATATGAAATGCATCTTCCTAGAAAACATTTGAAAACACAGCATAAAAGCATTAAAACTAGATAAAATGGGGCAATCATCAGTAGTATTTGCACATCTCCTGTTCGTCAATGGTGATCATGATTCCAGCAGTGGTATATCTTATTAGTACCTCGCTTGGTTCGTTGATAAAGACAGGTTGAAATCTTCGGGCCAATGCTTTATCCTTCTCAAAATGCAATCGGTATTCATCCATAGTTGTCGATGCAATACACTACCACAAACAAAAAGCAAGCGCATACAATTCAAAGGTCTGACTAATTCAAAATGCACATAGCAATTTGATTAGTATGTTGATGCCTTAACAAACTTCAAACTAGGAAACAGTATCTTCCCTCATTCCTTCTTAATTATTCATCTTTTTATATCTCTTTATTAATCTGGGGGGTAGGCACTGGATAAAGATTGCTTAAAGATGGTATCTCTCTGGACAAAATGCAAAGAAAGAAAGCAACAGTTGTTTGCATCTATTGTAGTGGAGATTAAGGGCGAGTGTGGGAATCAGAGCTTGTTGTGCAGCATGCAAGTAAATGTCACAGGGACTCTCATTCTTTGAGAATAGCAGGATTAGATTTTTCTCATATCTCCTAAATGATGCATCAACTGAGAAGATACAGAACTTCATCAGCAAAGCAGGCATTATAGATAGGTTTTTCACCTGCAATTCACCACGTCCAAGTGATGGCTTCAATAGATTGGCTATGTCCAGACCTGATCCCTTATTTCCTCTTCCAACAGTGCCGGAACCAATAAGAGTGTGGACTTCGTCAATGAAGAGAATTATATTTCCTGAAAGGTGACTTCATCAAGCTGAACCATGATCTGAAAAATTTAGACCTTACACATAAGCCAAGCAGGTGCTCACCTGAATTCTTAATCTCCTTTAGTAACATGGTAACACGTCCCTCCAACTCACCCCTCTCCTTTGCACCTGCTATGAGTAGGCCTACATCTAAGGACAATATGCGCTTTTTCTGGAGAAAAGAAACAATATTGATGACAAACTTCAGCAAGAAACAATGTTACGTCCAAACCATGCATTTGACTCTCAGAATACTCTGGAGCAACAAGCATATTGAATAAAAAAATTTATTCTTATTGGAAACCCACCATAAGAAAGAAGGGAACATTTCCATCAGCAATACTTATAGCTAGCCCTTCTGCAATTGCTGTCTTCCCAACCCCAGCTTCACCAAGAAGAATTGGATTACACTTGGTTCTTCGGCAAAGAATTTGAATGACCCTCTGCACTTCAGTATCTCGACCAATCAGAGGATCAATGACACCATTGCTAGCACGGGCAGTGAGGTCCACACAGAATAGATCAAGAGCTTTTTTCTCTGTTAAAAGTCAGTAGACTTGAGAGTGATTTACTGTGTTCCAGAAATATATTAACTGCAGTCATGAGTAGCAGAAATATTAATTTTTACCTCTCGCCTTTTCAGAGGATCTAGCATGAGTGACTTTATCAGGATGGATATTCCCACTAGACCTTTTGAATGAAGTGGAAGCTGGTTCTCTTCCCTCTTTGGCAAGCTCTCCTTGAAGTCTGGAGACTGCCACAGCAGCCAAATGATTCACATTTGCCCCTAATCTGAAATCATTTCATTCTAATTCAAGAAATAACACATGGAAATCTTTAAAAAGTTGCAATATCTTCATCACTGTTAAAGAAAGGCAGGAAGACATTTAGTGGGGAAGAAAACAGCATTTTTCATGTACTTCCCAGTATTCTTCCTAGCTTACATGTGGCAACATGGAATAATTTCAGTGATTAAAAAAAAATAATAAATCTCTGTGTTATACGGTTCAAAACCTTGAACTGATTCCCAACACCATAAATGGTAAAGACAGATTGCAGTTACTAAGGGAACCTTGTTTCCGTACAGTTTACCAGATAAAGACTAGAGATAATATGATTGTCATTGAAACAACTGCATGGAATTACTCATAAGCTAAACATGGATTCATAGGAAAAGGACAAATAAAATGGGACACTAAACGGTGCCAAGGTAAATGACATGCAAGTTGATGACATTAGCAAAGTCATAAGATCTAATAATGTTATGATACCACGCTTTCATGCTCAAGTAACTCATTGCACGCAAATGCAGAGATACAGAGACTCACATATATTCACCATGAGACCTACTCAAACAGTTTGCAACCTCTTGCAGATATAAAGGCAAACTGACACTCAGCTGGAAAAAACACCAATGTACATACAAACAAGGAACAATCTTTTGCTCTTCACATTGCAAATTAAATCATCAAATTAACAGAAAACAATGTAACGTGCATATACTAAATTTATCAGCTTCACATATTTACACCAGCATACGTACACCAAAACCATTCATCAAAATATCTACACAAATCTCCATCACATACCAGACAAACTAAAATGATATGCGCTGCAACTAATAAGCAAATCAGTATTATATGCATAGATTCATCACTATATAATACCTCCTGAGCACACGATCAGCATTGCCATCATCAACTGTAAACAATCCAATGGCGATATGCTCTGGCGATATGAAATTATAACCCATAGCCCTCGAATACTCAACCGCAGCCTCAAAAACACGCTTCACGCTTGCAGAAAACGGCACATCCGTTGCGGAAGCCTCTGATTGATGCAGACTCTCCCCATTTTCATCATTCTGAAAATCTTCCCGCCACAAACTCTTGACAGCTTCCCGGGCAGCATCAATGATGATGCCGGACCCCAAAAATCCACCGGGGGCACGATCTTCCATGATGAGGCCTAGCAATAGGTGCTGCGTAAGGACCATGTCTTTGCCTAAAGCCTTTGCCTCCCTCTGCGCAAACACCACTGCTTTGATCGCTCTCTCTGTGAATCTCTCAAAAATTCCAGAGACCACGAAAAACGATCGTCTCGAATTCTTGACACGAACGGAATTATTCCTGTGCACGTCCCGACGTTGAGCGAGCGAAAATCCAAAATAGGACGAAGAGCTGCTATTGTTGCAAGCATTGGTAGAAGCAGCCGTAAAGGAAGACGAGGGAGAACAATTTGGGGAAAAGGAGACCACTTTTTGACAGCGGCCGTGTCTCTCAGGTGCAGAACCACGGCGGCGAAGTAGGCCTGAATTAACAGAGAGCGGCGGCGAACATGCTAGCTTCATTTAACAATTCAATTCTTTTTCGATTAATGAAATTTTACAAATCACAAATCACAAATCAATGCTTAGAAGCAATGTATGTCTACGAAACAAATGAACAGAAGGGAAAATATCAATAGAAAAATAATATGAGGTCTGTATATGAATCTTTGGCGTATAAACAGTTTCTGGGGAAAAAAAAGATAGAATCAGAGAGGATTTTGGCCTTTGGGTGAAGAAGAAAGAATTGGAGTAAAGTCGCACGGCAAAGGCAATTTTTTGAGATGTTTTTTTTTTGGGTTTTAAGTTTTTTTTCATTTTTCTATTTTTGGTCAAAAGAGACTGTGCCGAACTCCAAAGAAGTCTAATTTAGTTTTAGTTCTTTATTGCATGATAATAATGTGCTAAATATGCCTTTGGGTTTTGCTTCGATAGTCGAATTTTAATATAATTTATATTGTTATGTCTGGTGCTCAATTTAATAATATGATCCTTATATTTATAAGGATCAAATTCAATCAATGTATATTTTGTTCAATTATATCACAAAATATATCAAATTTATCAACTGACATCTTTATTTAAATAGTATCATTTTAATACAATTAAAAAATAACTATTACATGTGCATATAATAATAATAATAATAAAAAAGTATTTTGCAAATTCATTCATTCACACATTCACATAAAAATAACATTCAAGAGACAAAGAAGTTGGATTTCCTCTAATGGATAGAACTTTCTTATTTGCAATAGGTTGTGCGTTAATGTCCGTAGATTGTTGGGGGCATTAGGCTTGGCAATTTTAATTTAATATGTGGGTATTCACCCCGCCTGTTCTCTACGGGTGGGTTGAAAATTCATTGCACATGAAGGAGATGAATTTTAACATAAATTACATGCGAGATAGGATAGATTCAGACTTAAGATCATCACGTTCTACTTTGCTCTAATTATTTATATAATTATAATATATTATATATTATATACTTGTGTGGTTTTTTGTATTTTAATTGATTGACATATTTAAATATTGTTATGTTGATTGAATTTTTTTGTATTAAATTTTATAATATTATAGCTGAATTATCAAATTATGATTAATTAGATAATTTTTTTAAAAAAATTGTAAGTGCAACGTGGAACGGAGTGAGTGTCTGATTTACATATTTAATTTGGGCTGGGTTAGAATTTTTAAACATAAAATTCACAAGGTGGGATGAAAGGGAGTTTAAAATAATTTCAAATGGGGGCGGTTTGGGTTCAATACAAACCCACCCCAACCCACTGTAACAGTAATACCAAGCCTAAGGGCATCGGACAATATACAACAAATGCATTTATATATAATGTGTATTGCAAATTTTTTATGTAATTTATTGTTTGGTAAATATTTTGACTATTATTGTTATAGATGATTCTTTTGGGGTACAAACGTTGAATTAATAGTGGTAGTGGTTCTAAGCACGCAATCTAACTCAAATAGTGGCTTAACCCAAGACGCCAAAAGGAAGGAATGGCTTCCGGGGAAATTTGAAGAAATTCCAAGACAAGTGGAAAAAGAAAAGCACAATTTCTTTTTTATTCATTCCCTTTTGCCGACATATAAATTGTGAACAACCTGTTTTTACTTGAAAATTGATTTCATGTTTTTCTTTTTTCTTTTTAATGTACCCTAGAAGCATATGAGACAATTATTTTGCTTTTGAGTATGCTATACTTTATTTCGACAACGATAATAGCTTTGTATTTATATATACATAGCTTATACACTTGAAATTTTCCTCCACACCTTTTTGTTGGCACGTACACCTATAAAAGTAGAAAAAGAAGTAAAATGCGATTTGATTTTATGCATAATTGACCAATAATTGGAATTTTATACCAAAGACAGAAACAGACAGATAGGGAGACGATATAGCAATAAACTTTAGTGCAAGGAATCAGAAAGATACTGAAGTCCAACCCCACTTGCCGGTTTCTCAATCCTAATTATTGATGCATTATTAAGCTACTCATTATTAATGCACCCTTAAGAGCATCATAAACAAACATTTCCCTGTTATCCAAGCAATAGCCAGTTGCAATTGAATCCATTAAATATTTCTTGAAGAAATTTCAGTTGTATGAATCTAAGTACATAATACCATTCACTTTTTTAACTAAAATATTGTACCCTTTTTTAGTACAAGTGTTGGAGTAAGGGTACAAACAAATCGAGTCACCACACGAACCTCGCAAATCAAACTAGAACTTACAATAATTAAAAGCTCACTTGAAAATTTGAGCTGAGTTGAGCTCAAACTCAAAAGTCAGGCTCGTCAAGCTCAAGCTCATGCTTGACATAGATGCTTTGCGCTTGAGATTGAAATTTTTCCCCAAACTCAAATTGTCTAGGCTCGATTGCACATCTAGTTGATGGCAACCTCTATTATACACCATTAGCATCAACTGATAAAAACTTGACCAAGAATTGACGGAGGATTCAACAGTTTTCTGAAGAATCAACTTGGCTCCAGAGTTTATCAGCATAAGCCTTCTCATCTTCCTTTTCCTGTGTGACATACTGAGCAGTTTCCAAAGCTTCCTCCTCTTCCTGTTCTGCTATTTCCTCTTCTGCCAAATCACCAGCAGTGGCCAAGACAGCTTCATTTATTTCTTCTCTTTCTTGCTCTGAGAGCTCTGTCAGTGCGTCCCTTATAGTTTGAGCTGTGGCAGGCTTGTCTCTTGGCTTGTATTTTGGTGGAGGCGCAACAAACGGCAACACAATGTCGTCCAAGTTTCTAACATTTTGTTTGGTAGAATCTGCTGTATTTGGTGGTGGGACAATGAAAATGATACCGAGTTCATAATTAGAAATGTGAAGTCTGGAACCTAGTACAGAATTATTTCTCATGTTCCCATTTGATTGTCTGTCTGAGATTGGCCGCCCCCAGGCTGCAGCACTGAAGTTGTGTGATCCACAATAAACCCATCCGAAGGAAGATCCAGCCTTCTTAGACTGGAACCGTCTTCGTCCCACCTGCCAACAACATTCATTATCTTAACCCATAAATGTGGTGAAAATTTGATCCTATAGAAAACCAAGTCCTTTCTTCATTTCAATTTACCAGAAAAAGCAAAGCAAATGGCGAGAGAGAGGGAGGGGGGATAGAGCTACAGTAACAATACCAAAGGGGAAAAACCAAAAAGCATTTCTACAAGAGTCAGGTGGTCATAGCTAACAAGTAGGATCAAGAATTAATTTAAGAGGATTGGGATTGCCAACAAAGAACTGAAACTCGGAACGAAATTAGGTAATTTTAGTTGCAAATGAAACGTTACAACAATCTACTACACATTAAAAGCAGAAAGGTTTGAAGATGTTAGTACCAGTTTGGCCCTACTAGAGTAGTTAATTTTATTCAAACTTGTCTCAGGATTTTACTTGCATACCCCAGGCTACCACTTCGTCTATCATGTTAAGTTTTTAACTGGGCTATCTCTGATCTGCGATTTAAAACAACAAGAAGCTGATTACAAATTAGCCCCCAGTTTCATCCTGCATATCACCTAAATCTACGAGCTGAATATGATTGCAGGAAAGAAAGAATTGGGTTTTCCATAGCAAAATCTGATAAAGAGGTCAAATAGGGACAACAATCAGCCAGCATATCACAAAAACCAAAGACCGAGGTACAACTAGAAACGGTAAGATCAGATCCCTTTCAATTTCGCAGTTAGTCGAGTTCAGTTCCCATGTGCAAGCATCGATTGATATTTCATTCCCACTGTTAGCATTCTTTCACAACCTTCACATTTGCACCAGTTTGCTTTTCTTTCATCTTAGTGTTTCAGAAAGTCTCTCAAAGCCCATTGTCTTTGGCAGGGAATGCCATCTCAATTGGCAATGTGACAACAGTAAATCTGATAGCTAGTTATTGATCCTATTAAATTGTTTGGAATAGACAAGTCATCTCAACAAGGAAATATTGACAAACTTTTTTCTTGGCAGTTCATTCTAATAAAGTGTTAACTAAGTACCTTGACATGCATAGGAAACCCAACTCGGTCATTTGGATAAGGAATTGCATCATAGAGTATGCCGACATTTTCCAACCTCTGCCATGTTTTCTGCAAAAATAGTGACATTGTAATCTTGCTTGTTCCAATTATGTGAATGGGTCAACTGATAGTAAACCATACACCACATATGAAAGAAACTCTTGTTTATAAGTTCTTAAATAAAATGCATACATACACTAAACAACAAGACTTGACTTATAAATGAACTCACAATAGAAAAATGGGACCCAAATTGCTTCATTTCATTCAGACGTAAGAGGAAAATTTGTGTTTACTCCCTTTTATTAGGCTATTATATGAGTTATTTTTCACCTCAACTGGATGTCAAGAGGTGATCAATATGAACTTCTAGGCATTTAAGGTTTTTCTTCAGTGTCATGACGGCAATAAGGGGGATGAGCCGAAAGAGGAAGGAATTAGAATAAAAAATGCTTCACCTAACGAACATCTGTAACTAAATGCCCCAGTTGTCGGACATCATAAGAGGGGAGGGGATTTTTTCCCTCCCTTGCATAAAACATCAAAAGTAGGGGGAAACATTTGTTGAAATTTACCATTCATCTACTGTATAGTAGGCAAGTTAATAAGCAAAAAATGCAGTATCACAGTATGATTTTAGATCCTCCATCCTGAAACAAATTAAAAATTTATTTGAGAAAGAAGGTCCTAGCCATTCCCAGTCTCTCCACTAATTCCCCCTACCATAATAATCAGTAGCTTCATCTTTTGGAAGAAGAAATATGTTCCCCACAGTCTCCCGCCAGGCATTTATAAATCACCTGATCACCAGGGGTGTCTCAATTTTTGCTCGAGAAAATCGCTATGTAGATTGTTTATAACGGTTATATACCTTTGATATTATGTGAGGCATATGTTTGTTTCTTATGACATGTATGATAACCAAAAGGGAGCAGGAAAAAGTGCAATCCCATTACAAGGAGTTTGAGCCCGTGTAAGTTCACTACCTGTGAGAAGCACAAGATGCGCCTTGAAGCCATCATTCCACTTCTGTTGTTCTTCACTCTTTCAATGCTAGGGAAGACAATCCTGATGGAAGGATTTTTTAACTCTTGACTGGCACTCCAACAGCCCCACTGGCAGAAGTAAGTGAAAACCACTCAATATGAATGCAGTATGGTAAAGCACAATCTTATGAATTATATTGTCTTACATCCGGATCAGATTCCTCAGAATCGGAAAATGGTACTGATCTTTTTCCTGCAGCTGCTGCAAATGCAGCTAGAAATTGTGCATTTACACATCCAACAGAAGATGAACCTTCATAATGGAAGGAAAAGCAAGAACAAGAATAGACCATAGTCAGTAAGTGAATTTCATGTCAACTAAGCGAAAAATTACTTAGGAGTATACACTCACCAAATAAGAACTCTGATTCCAAATGTTCAGGCCACTTGTATTGACCCAAAACCTGGGATAAACAGAGGTGAAGAAATCAGCATGTTAAACCATATTTTTGGTCAACCTTCAAGCTTTGCTCAGCTCTAATATAATATATCAGTATCGTAATAATGCTGTCCATTCAATCGTCAATGACACCTTCGCCAATTCACCACTCACAAGGTGGGTCTATATATTGAGTCTGTTTGTAATCAAGAAAGGATTTGGAGTGATTGCTAAAGTGTAATACCATAAATGACAAATAATTCTTCTACAAAAAGGTGCAGTGCTCCACTTTTAACGCATTTCAGCTATACAAAAATTGAAACTGGAACTGATAAGTAATATAATTCAACACGTGAAAGAATTTAAAAAATCACTTGACAATTTAACCTAACTATTGAGTTGATTTACCTCCTTAAGGCGCCAGAGCCCTGCATACCTCTGACTTGATGCAACGAGGGAGCATATGGCGGAAACACATTCAAGCTGTGTAACTGCTGATATAGTAGCAAAAGAAGGGCCCTGCAAAGGCATAATCACAGCATTTATATATGAGTACCAAAGACCTTGCATCAGCATGCTTCGCGTAAGCAAATAATCTTAAGCATTTGTAATTACAGATGAGTCAAATTTGGAACTCTAACCATACCGAATACACACAAAGAATCAGTTTTACTTTGGTGTTGCTTCCTTCTAAAGCAGTTGCAAGGACTTCCTTAGGATTTATGTATGCAGAAAATGCAAAAATGCCAGTATCTGAAAGTGGAGCCACCCATTTTGCTACATTCCTTGGTAGAAACCCAAGTTGAACAAAATCTAGAGCAAGAAAAAAGTAGAAAATTACTTAATATAATTATTAAAAGACCTGGCTGGTTTTGGCCTCAACTGCCAGGCCATGTTACTTCCAGAAACCCAAAATTGGTTTCTCCTATAAAAAAATAAACGAGGAAGCTCAGAAAAATAATTGCTAGTACTAAATAAGCAGTAGACCTATTCAACTTAGGACCTTTCAAATCATGTGCAAGGCAAGATTGGTGAGCATTGAGAGTCATTAAGAGTACAATATAGGAGAGTTTTCTTCAATATAATGGCGATATAATTAGTATGAAATACAACCTCAAAAATATCTTCATCTATATCTTACATTGGTCATTTCAGTATGATTAAAATGAGACTATTACACTGTGACCAATGTTGATTCTATCCTAAACTGGGTGGAAATGAAAGCACAGTTTCTAGCAATTCAACTAACAAGTAATGAAGATTTCACCTCCCACAGACAAGTCGTCTGAGTTAGGAATAAGCACGCTCACGGCATTACTATCAGCTGGTATATTTGTATCTCTCCTCAAAACAATCTCTGACATCCCATCCATGTTCTCACGACATTTTCCAAGAAACAATGCCAACTTTTTCAAATGCTCTCCATTGGAATCAGCTGATGCACGATAAATATGGCTCAAACCAACTACAGATGCTTCAACCGAAGACAGAAATTTTGCACCACAAGACTCTAACTTGTGTCTGTCACACTGAGATAAGAAAGGAATCAAATATTCAACTTACAGAGAATTGGATAAATTATATCCTAAGATATCACTTCAGCAGAAAAGGCGAATAATACATAGGTAACATAATGCTCCTTCTACAGTAGGATTTTAAGCGACAGAACAACTTAAAAACAGTCATTTAAAGTGCTAGTCCAAACTCAAATTCTTCATGTAAATACCCACAAGTCTTAAGCAATTAAAATGGGGCCACAATATCTTATCCTATCTGTAGCTCTCGAACTAATAAAGGGACCTTCAAGACATCTTTTCAACTCTAAAAGCCAAGAATCACATCACAGATCAAACAAAAATAAGAAACCCTGCCAGAATAAAATCTAAAAATGATCAAAGATAAAAGCTAAAAGCATAATAGGAGCACCTATCACAGTAGCATCCTCATAAAACATTAAATATTGCACACATCAATCAAAGTACAACAGCAGCTACTCACCACCAAGTAACTTTTTGACTCATATACACAGGGACTTCTATGAGAATGAATTCCTGGTACAGAAGCAACCAAATATCCAGAAGCTCCTTGGAAATCATATTTGATCAACTCCAAGATCCAGTGGGCCTGGCTAGGGACATCAGCTACTAGGGATGCCATAAACCCAGCCAACTGAGCAGCAAAATCACATTTTGAATATATATTGCATTCCCCATTGGATAATTGGGTGAAAAGAGAGAGACAATTGGGAATACTTAATTGTGGGAAGTCTTGCCACCAGACTGTATTTGTTACATTATGCCACTGCAGAAAGTCAAAGTTAAAAGGAATTTATTTTCATCGAACTAAGACAATTTACATGATAATCTACAAAAGAAGCCTTCCCTAGCATGTATATAGTGCCCACGAAAATTCTTAGGAGAACTGACATTGTTAATTAGGTCTTGGACAAGGTAGCACAGCCTTGACACAACTATTTCAATTTTTCTTTATCATTCCCTTATATTTTACATGAATTCATATCAAAGTTGCTCCTGTACAAATTATTGCTTGCATTAGATTCTTGAATAACTATGATTTTTGAATTCAAATGTAAGTAGGAGACACAAAAAGTGCATATCCTTCCCCAGTAATCTTATAAAAATCAAATGCTCCAAGAACAAAAATGAGGACCTGTTTTTCCACCAAATTTGCAGATGTGATGACAATACGCAGTCTATCTTCTCTTTGCAACACAATTAACTTTGGATGATGGCAAGCGATGCCTGAGTTCTTTCGATCATTATTAAAAGCTATAACTTCAGGAAATGGAGGATACCTATTATTATGAATAGACTACATTAAGCCGCTGTTAGTTAATCTCACCCGGCAGCAATTTCATGATCAGACAAATAGCAAAGCCTAACATGCAACTTACACCACAGTTAAGTTTGGAAAATCTGAAAATGGGACCGATGTTCTTTTATCAGGGTCTAAGCTCCAACACCTTTCGGTACTGTGACAAGCAATAGTCACTGGCAGATGAGGGGGAATCTTGCAGTAAGTTAGAAACCTATGCAGAAAACACTTGGAGTGAAATGATCATGCATATAGCACATAACACAAACAAGTATGTGGATTGATATGCATAAGTTAACACCTCAAAATAAACTGAACAAATGCTCTCTAATAAAAAAAGCTAGAGAACATTGCAGAATGAGACAAAAGTGAACATAAAAACTTGGTGACCATAGTAAGCCTTCTATTTGTGCTTACCATAATATATCGCTAGTAAATGTTGCAATAAATACCCGCTTGAGGCTTTCAATGGGACAAAAGAGCTCTGGCAATGAAACAACATTATCAGTCTCCTCTGTGTCTTGACCCCTAAACTGGAGACGATTCAAATAGAACTTCTTTCCTGGTGGCTTCTTTCCTGGTGGCAGATTACAGCCACCACAACTCTCATCATCCAATAGTTTTCTACAATGAGAATCCTCCTGCTTTCCCAAAGACAAACCATTAGAATTACCACTAGCAGCAGCAGCATGTCGAATCTCACCAACATCACAACTCGCTTGCCTTGCAGCTTCAGAGCCAGCACCACTACTTTGCCTGGTAATGTCAGCTTTAGCAGCAGTGACAAAATCAGAACATTGAAACTTGGTGTCGTCCTCGGAGACCACTATTATCTCTTTCTGGGATTTACTGTCACAATTTTCAACAGCTTCAACCGCCCTCGAGTACACCCTTTTCCGTTTATGACACCCAATTTGAAGCCCGCCATTTGAACAAAATTCAAAACCATTATCCCACAACCACCCCAAACACTTCTTAAGTCCACTTCTAAAAGAATGATCAATCCTCTTTTTCCGATTAAGAACAATACATTTTCGAATATAAGATACAGGGTCGTCACTGCATAATATATCCCGACACCAACTCCAAAGCATGCTCGTATTATCTATCACTCTACAACGTTTCAATGTACAACTAGTCTTTTCTAAATGTACACTACATGAATTCAATTGAATCAAACTTCTATAATCAACCTCCTCCACAAAAATAGCTTTTTCTACCAAAAATCCAATGCTAGCACCCAAAACACAGGCTTCTTCATTCGCACGGATGAGCCAAACCACATCACCAACCTGCAACTCAACAACACCACTAATTCTAACCCCATTTACAAAGGCCCCGTTCGTGGAGGCCCTAGTGCTAATACTAGAAAAAGAATCATTACATCCACTATAACCAACAAACAACCCATCAGACAAATAAATCTTCTTCTCCAAAGAATCGAAGTACAATTGGCAATGCCTTTTACTGACTCTACGGTCAGAAAAAATAAAATCGCAAAACTTCCATTTGCGGCCAATGGTGTAGGGTTTATAGTGTTCAAGACAAAGAGATTCGCAAAATTGACCAGTGGATCTCGAAATTAAAGGGAGACCAATGGTATTAATATACAAAACTGCTCGTTTAACAGTGTTTTTCCTGGGTTTCTTGGGAGGCGGTAGAGGAAATTCGAATTGCTGCTGTCTTTTGGTTTGGAAAGAAAAGGAAGAATCAGAAGAACTGTTCTTCATGTTACAAACAATTCCACGTAATAAGGGGGGTGGAGGGAATAAATGAAAGATCAAGAGCAATAGATTTATGAATGGAGAAATCTTAATCAATATATGAGAAATCAAAGAACGAAAATGAAGAAGGATGATGAATTTCTGCCTAAGAACGTCGAAATTTTCCCTCCAACTGCGTATTTATTTATGGCTATTGGGCTTTTGTACTTTGTTAGATTGAGCATTGGACATATAAAAAGGGCCAAATATTTTGCATAAGAAGGTACAATTGGAATTCGGAATAATGTCATAGAAATTTTTTTTTGAAGAACAAAAACCATGT
>JACGDI010001584.1:207681-240506 GCA_014898725.1 Jacaranda copaia
CCCCCCCCCCCCGGCCTCGGGCGCGCTTTCTAACCTTTTGAAACGACATGCATATGAATAATTTTTCAATTTTAATAAAATTTTATTTATATTTTAAGTTTTATTTTTTTGGTGAATACTATGAGTGAATTGCACTTTATTTTTTTAATTTTAATATAAAAAATGTATTTAATCGCCTTAATATTTCCAAATTATATTTTGCAATTAAATATTTATTTTTGGTGGAATAAAGTGAAGCTCTTTGACAAAATATTATTTTGTACTATCTACAGTGGTCAATATATATAGATACTTCAGTTAGTTTGAATTATCATATAATTATAAATTAAGTTTTGATCATACTTTCTAAGTTTATATATAGGAGGGATGCAATTATTTTTCATGAAATTATTGCATATAGATAATTATATATTCTTATTTAATTTAGTGAAATGAATGAGTGGTTTTAATTGAAACACATTGGTGAGCATAGTATTTTGGGAGAATCATGGTGGCAAATTTATCTTTTAAATAAAATTATAGTTCAAATTAAATATTTTATGGTTATAAAAAACTCTATTGTAAAATCGTGTTGATGGAATATTGCATAAACCTGGTTAAGCCTCTCATATGATTTTTTCATTATTGTTAAGTATGCATGTCAATGGGTAATATATCATTTTATTTAGATTCATATTTTAAAATATTCAAACAATACGAGTAATATATCATTTTATTTAGGCTCATATTTTAAAATATTCAAATAATAATACGCTATAGTACTTTAACCTTGGCTAAAATATCCAAAATAATAGAACTAAAATTTCACCTTACTCTACCTGACCAAGATCTATTGGGTCTAACTTATTGGACTTTTAATGTATAGATTGATTTTTTTTTCAATATATATTAAAAAAAATATTTCGCATGGGATATAAAAAAGTGTTACCTAAATTTAATTTAATGTATATATTTAATTTAGTTATTTTTTAAATTTAAATTTGGGTATATTCAACAAACAAAAGTAAATAATATTTATATATTTTTTTCTCTCCTCTCCTCGTATTATGTTATTTCCTTCTATTATTTTCTCTAAATGAATTATTTTTTCTCTCTTTAATTTTATTTTTTTCAATCTATTGTCAAATAATATTATTTCATATAATATATTCCAGTAACTATATGTAAATAGTTAAAAAGATATATTATTATATGAAAATTTATTTTAAATATTTTTAATTATATATATTATAAATTTAATATTAGTGTGCATTTAATCCCAGTATAGATAATTTTTATATTAATAAATTAAATTTAAGTATAAAATAATACATAGTTTTAGGTATAAGGTGTACGGATAATTTATATGAGTAACTAATCTTATCTAAATCTGCTGCATTATTTTCAATAAGTATGAGTTGGGACATGTCCATGTACGATTTTTTTATTTGGGTAGGACAATAGTTTTATTTTGTTTTATTTTATTTTATTTATTTATTTATATGGATCAAGACGGTTAAAAAAAATCCAGCAAAACTCCACAAGTAAAAGAGAAATGGAAAAAGAAATACGCGAATAACATTCATTGTATGGAATGGCGACAGAATAATCAAAGAGCCTGGTCAAACCAGCCCATTCCATTCATGGATCCAAATTCTGTATATAAAGTACAATGCCGCCTTAAGTTTTTCTTACACAAAAGAGAGAAGGGTTTGGAAGGAAGATTTGGTAAGAAGGAAGTGAGTAGGAGAGGAAAAGTCTCCAACTTTCTACATAAATTGTTGATCAAACCCTGTTTTCTGCAAGCTTTTCCTTCTTGTATAGCAATTAAATTGAAGAAGCTAACAAGGATCACTTAACTAGAGCCAGCTACATTTTTTCTGAATTGAAGTTGAATTGATTCATTTGTTTTCTTGATTATTTTATGGTGTTTGATTGAAGAGTATATAGTTTAATCTGTATACAATTTCAAAATGCAAAACCCGGAAAGTAATCACCACCACGACCACAATCATTCCGACACGGAGGTAGTCGGCAGCGACAGGACGTCGTACAGTGGTCCGCTAAGTGGGCCATTGAACAAGAGAGCTGGCAGAAAAAGCGCTCGTTTCAACATCCCCGAGACCTCCAACACCTCTTCGGCCGGCGATGACTACGTGGAGATCACGCTCGACGTGAGGGAAGACTCGGTGGCGGTGCATAGTGTGAAGACTGCCGGCGGTGGAGAGGTGGAGGACCCGGAGCTGGCGCTGCTGGCCAAAGGCCTGGAGAAGAAGTCTTCCTTCGGATCATCCGTGGTGAGAAATGCTTCGTCAAAAATTAGGCAGGTGTCCCACGAGCTTAAGCGGTTGGCTTCCCTCACGCGCCGCCCTCATCCGGGGAGATTCGACCGGACGAAGTCCGCCGCCGCGCATGCGCTCAAGGGGCTCAAGTTTATTAGCAAGACAGATGGCGGCGGCGCCTGGGCTGGGGTGGAGAAGCGGTTCGATGACCTTACGGCCACCACCAATGGGCTGCTTCCTCGTTCACTTTTCGGTGAATGCATTGGTAATAAACATATGTACAACTGATTCATCTTAATTTCTTGTTTACACTTCGACAAATTATTAAGAAAAGGGAAATCTTGTTTTCAGGTATGAATAAGGAGTCTAAGGAATTTGCCGGCGAGCTTTTCGACGCTCTAGCCCGGAGGAGGAATATCTCCGGCGATTCCATTAACAAAGCACAGCTGAGGGAATTCTGGGACCAAGTTTCAGATCAAAGTTTTGATTCTAGGCTTCAGACTTTCTTTGACATGTAAGGAAAAAAACAAAAGAATCTAGGATAACGACGATAATTATCAATCATTAATCTTTGTCCTAAAATATGAATCTGATTAGTTTTCATTAATCCAGGGTTGATAAAGATGCTGATGGCAGAATCACAGAAGAGGAAGTTAGGGAGGTAACGGGCTTTATTTTATTTTATTTCTTTGAATTCATCAAACTATTTTTTTTATTTGTGTTGGATGCATGTATGGCATGCATAATAATTCCATTGACTTTCTCCACTTTAGAAAAAAAATTATGAGCTGGGTCATCGATCCGTTGAACAAGTATATACTTCGAAACAATATGTTAAGATTATTTTAATCAGCTGTAAGCTTAATTAATTAGCGGGGTAATTTCATGTTAATTGCAGATTATTACTTTAAGTGCTTCTGCCAACAAGCTGTCCAATATCCAGAAGCAAGCAAATGAATATGCAAGATTAATCATGGAAGAATTGGACCCCAACGAGCTTGGATACATTATGGTATTGCTTTTAATCACGTTAAATAAAACAAATGGTACAAAAATTTCCAAGTGTTTGACCAAAATAATGTTGTCATAACAGATAGAAAACTTGGAGATGCTTTTACTGCAAGGGCCAAGCCAATCGGTCAGGGGCGGCGGCGAAAGCCGGAACTTGAGCAAAATGCTGAGCGATAAGCTTAAGCCGACCCAAGACCATCTCATAAAGAGATGGTACAGAGGCTTTCAGTACTTTTTACTGGACAACTGGCAGAGAGTTTGGGTGATGGCGCTTTGGATTGGAATTATGGCTGGTCTTTTTACTTACAAGTACATCCAATACAAGAATAGAGCAGTTTTTGAAGTTATGGGCCATTGTGTCTGCATGGCCAAGGGAGCCGCCGAGACTCTCAAGCTGAACATGGCTCTGATTTTGCTCCCGGTCTGCAGGAACACTATTACCTGGCTTAGGAACAAGACCAAGCTAGGCATGGCCGTTCCCTTCGACGACAACCTCAATTTCCACAAAGTAAGTTGAACTATATATAGAGTAACTTGGTGTTATAATTTAATCAAGCACAATCCAAGAACAATGTTGCCCGCTAAATTGGCCTAGCACACTTAATTTTTTCGTTTGTAGGTGATAGCGGTGGCAATTGCATTAGGAGTAGGGATACATGGGATTAGCCATTTAGCATGTGATTTCCCTCGGCTCCTAAACGCTAGCCCGGAAAAATATGAGCCGATGGAGCCGTTCTTTGGGGAGCAGCCGACGAGCTACTGGTATTTCGTGAAGGGATGGGAGGGGGTGACAGGGATTGTGATGGTGGTCCTAATGGCCATAGCCTTCACACTTGCATCCCCATGGTTTAGGAGGAACAGAGTGAGCCTACCAAAACCTATGAACAAACTCACGGGGTTCAATGCCTTTTGGTATTCACACCACCTCTTCGTCGTTGTGTATGCGCTCCTCATCACTCATGGCATCAAGCTTTATTTGACCCATGAATGGTACAAGAAAACGGTTAGCGCCTTTGTCCTATATAAGCTTGTACTTAATTCTCACTACATTATGGTTTATATATCAATCTTGATCGAGCTTTTTAGTAATATATACTTCTATTTGCTGGCAGACATGGATGTATTTGGCCGTTCCCATCATCCTTTATGCTGGTGAGAGGTTAATTAGGGCATTTAGGTCCAGTATCAAGGCCGTTAAGATCTTAAAGGTACATGCAATCAATCTCAAACCATTAATTATGAAATTATTTGCAGTAACATAAAAAAAATATTTTCCAACTTGTAGCTGAATTTTCAATTATTAATTTGAAAGTGATACTTTTAGTAATTTTAGTTCTCTACAATTTAATAGGAAAAAAGCTACATATTGAATTAAGTTTTCATCTAGATCTGTAGCTTTTTAGTATTTTTCATTACTATTTTCCAACACTTTCAATTCTTATAACAACTTTTCCATAGTATTTTTTATTTTTTTAAAAAATAAAAGCTCTTACAAACATGTTACATAGACATGTATATACATATATATGTACATATCAATGCTATCAGTATTTTATTTTATTACAAGTCCCTTTAATCCCATTGAAATGGGTGGCCTAGGATAACATTTTCAACGCGGGTTTTTGATCATTATATTTACTTGGCATTATTTGCAACTTGTAGGTGGCTGTATACCCAGGAAATGTGCTAGCCCTGCACATGTCAAAGCCGCAAGGATTCAAATACAAAAGTGGACAGTACATTTTTGTCAATTGTGCAGCTGTTTCTCCATTCGAATGGTAAGCAACACACTTGTTAAAATAATATTACAACTACCAGACAGCACGCCCATTAATTAGTGAGATATTTTACAATATTATCATAAACAGTACAATCTCACACGTCGCAAAATTGGACTTTTTTTTTTAAAGAAAACATTAAAAATATAAGTTTTTTTTATTTTTTAATAAATAAATATTATTTTTATTATTCAAATTGAATCAAGCATACAATTAGATGCACATAAAAAATTTATTCTAATTCAAACTAAATTTGCCACGCAATAGAAAACACTGACGCCACTGCCTACGAGCCACCCAACAAAATTGCACCAATTTTGCAAGTTGCAATTTCTTTTGTTTTTTTTTGGAATGATACAAGTTGCAAAGTTGATCATGGATTTAAGTGGTCCCCACTAATTTCATTGCAGGCACCCGTTTTCAATTACTTCAGCACCACGGGATGATTACGTGAGTGTCCACATTAGGACTCTTGGCGATTGGACCAGACAGCTCAAAGCTGTCTTCTCAGAGGTAATTGTCCTTAATTCATCAAATTGAAGACCTACACTCCATCATGCAATTGATTTATACTGTGGGAAAAATAACGAATAATATATAATTATACTTTTATTACAAATTAATTGGATTCAACGGATATGTCTGGACTCAAATCTTTTACGTAATTTCGAAGGCCACTTTTTCAAAATAAAGTCGATGGGGACATTAAGATTTTAATGGTATTTAACTGAGAAAAATGTTACAATCCCCAACAAATAGACCGAGATATTTAATAGGGAATCCCCTGTCTTTTTCTCTTGGAAATGAAAGAAACCCAACTAATTTTTCTTGATGTGCCTCAACGATGACAATAATTTTGCAGTTTTTCTATGGTTTGGATCAAATGTATGTTTTATTTTTTTTAATGAATATATTTAAATGTATTAAACATTTTTATAAAAATAATTAATTATAAGTTAAATAGGACTAAGATATATTTATAAAAATTAAAATAAGAAATAAGATATAAATGAAAGGATGATGCAGCAAACTTCCCTTACGACAAGCTAGAAAAGTTTGCCAGTCTTCACATGTGGTTTGTTGCTAATTAATTGTTTGGACCATTATTTTTGTCTTTTGTTAGGTTTGTCAGCCACCACCCACTGGAAAAAGTGGGCTCCTTCGAGCTGATTCTTTGCAAGGAGACAACAACCCAAAGTAAGTACTGATCCGTTTTTGCACTTCCAAAGTTTATAAAATTAGAGATTAATGACAATATTGAGTCCAATATTGTCAAGGTTCTTAGATAATTATGTTCAGTAAAATGTTTTAATATTTAATTAGTAATTAAATAAAAATAATCCTCCAATAAAATATAAAACAAATTGAGCAATCTTAATTATTATCTTAGCGTTCTTGAACTGAATTCTTTATATAACATTTTCACAATTTCTTACTAATTTATTTCTACAACATGAACTTTGATCACTGCAAAAAAATATTTAATTAGTTCAAATATATTTATATGTGTGTGTGTGTGTGTGTTAGCATATTCTACAAATTTGAGTAGTTCGACCCATCAAATAGTTGGGTTTTCTTTGGATTATTTTGAAAAGATATTGAAATATCAGATGCTCACAACTGTAGAATTCATGTTATGGCAAGAGTATGAAATTCATATGCATATAGTATATGATTAATTATTATAATGGTTATTTTTAAAGTTGTCTAATACAATTAGTCATATTATATTATACCTATGATAACAATCTAATATATTTTTGTGTGTAATAATTCAATAGCTTCCCTAGAGTATTAATCGACGGTCCATACGGCGCACCAACACAAGACTACAAGAACTACGATGTCGTACTGCTTGTGGGCCTCGGCATCGGCGCTACGCCAATGATCAGCGTTGTCAAAGACATCGTCAACAACATAAAAACCATAGAAGAAGAAGAAATGAACGCTTTAGAGAATGGCAGAATTAACGCCAGCCCTCTAACAACACCCAAACGAAAGTCGGGCGCAGGGAATAGCGGGCGACACAACTTCAAGACCAGAAGGGCTTACTTCTATTGGGTGACGAGAGAACAAGGTTCTTTTGAGTGGTTCAAGGGTGTGATGAATGAGGTTGCCGAAATGGACCACAAGGGGGTAATCGAAATGCACAATTATTGCACCAGTGTGTACGAAGAAGGGGATGCTCGGTCGGCTCTTATTACTATGCTTCAGTCGCTTAACCATGCCAAGAATGGAGTCGATGTTGTCTCTGGGACGAGGGTTAAGTCCCATTTCGCTAAGCCTAATTGGCGGACCGTCTACAAACGGATAGCGCTGAATCATCCCAACGCCAGAGTTGGTAAGTCTTTGAAATTAAATTTTGTCACTTCTTCTATTTTTGAACGTGTGATATATACTTTATGCAATTAGTTGTTACGTGTGAGTATGTTGAAATTGGTGCGGCACATGCAAAAATATCTGTGTGTTATATCCTTTTGAATTTGGAATTTTTGGGGTTCAGGTGGCTCCGTAGATAGGGTATTTAGGAAGTCATTATCATCACCATATATTGCTTCCCCACTTTATTCGGTCTTCTTCGCGTTTTTAGTCAATTTTTACACACACGAGTTTTTTTTTTTTTTATTTATAAATAACGCACATAAAAAATTAGATAAGTTTAAACCTTTGACCTTACGCTATATGCATGAGGTTTATAATGTAAAAATTCGTTGTAATTCAAACTCTATATCTTATATTTGTATGTGTAAAGATAATATCAGTGGACAAGTTAACCACTCCGCTTATTATTTTTAGTTTTGGATCAAGAATTTTTACTTTATTAAAATACTATTGTGTTTGTCGTTTTGTCGGATATGTATAAGTCATACATAATGGTATCTTATTTTTATTTAGTAACTTGTAATTTATTTTGAGAAGTAATTGCTTAAGTGGACATACAATCTAATTTTTTTTTTTTACAAAGAAGGTTTTCTCATCTACTTTTTGTCATTTTACTTTACTTAAAAAAATAGAAAAAGAAAATACATTTGGGATCCTTTATTTTTATCAGCGATCATTTAATTGACTAATGTAAGTCTCATATATATAGCGTGAGGTTAGGAATTTAAACATACCAAACTCCTAATATATTTGCACATAAAAAAAAAAAAACTAACTAATATTTTATCTTTTATTCTACGTTTTTTACATATGGACATGGGTGCTGAATTTAAACATTAATTCTTTTTGTGATTAATATTATGTATTGGTTATTGATATTTGAAGCTGAATTTTGATGACATTTGCAGGAGTATTTTACTGTGGGGCACCACCACCAGTGAAGGAGCTAAGGCAGCTAGCTTCTGATTTTTCTCACAGGACCTCCACCAAATTTGAATTCCACAAAGAGAACTTTTGACCTAAACAAAGTCCCAACATCTTTTTTTTTTATGATGACCCAATGGGTCCGGGAGCCTTCCGTGCACCGCCCGAATCCCAACTACTGTACAGGCAAATATTATTAATTTAAACAGATGGCAATTGGATGGACCAACAGGCACCCCACTGCCACTTGGGGAGGAAATTTCATATAATTCCAGTTCTGTTTATTTTTTATTTTTTATTTTTTATTTTTGGAGGAAGTATGGATAGCTAGAAATGATTTTCCGGGAGTGACCTCACCAAGAATCATGCTTATATCAGCAAGAGGTCTAATTTTATTTTATTTTATCTTTGGATCTATGGTAGATGTGTTCGGAGTAGAGGGGATTCAGGTGGAATAATTCCGCCAACCCACCAGCCACAGTTATATATTTTGGCCCTGGTAAATGTATATGTATTATTTATATGCTGTTTCTAATAATCACTGTATGAGGCCCTTTTTAGTCATTGTGAATAATTATTTATTTGGAAATATGCTTCCGAGTTTCAATACTGCTGCATTCAAAGGAGGTTCACCAAATATTTGTTGTTTGGGTTAATTACATAGATCCCTTGATGTTTGGTTGAATTATAATAATGTTCAAAAGTTTTATAAAATTATAAATATTTTTTGAGGTTGATAGTCAACTGTTAAGTTAAATGATTTTTGTAAAATAACTATATTACCCTTGATTGAATATATAAAAAAAAATCTCAAAAAAAAATACATGAAAGCTAAAATGATCTTAACAATACGAAATAACAAAAATACCCATGAAGTTCTACGAAAATAATAAAAGTAACCTCAGATAATAAAATTACAAAAATGCACTAAAATTATTAATAAAAAGTATAAATTGTAAAATAATTGAATAATTATATATATATGTATATGTATATATATATATATGCATATATCATATAATATCATAACTAAAACACCCATGAAGTTTTATGAAAATAATAAAAATAACCACAGGTAATAAAATTACAAAAATACACTAAAATTATTGATAAAAAATATAATTATAAAATAATTGAATAATTATATATGTATATATGCATAAGGTTAATTACAAATACCCTCTTTAGATTTGGTCTAATTACAACAAAGTCCAAAGGTTTCACAAAATTAAAATATATAATTTTTACCTATTTATTCTGAATTAATAAAGTATTTTAAATTTTTTTTATCTTATTTTTAATTAGATATATTTGTTATTTAAACAATTTATTCGTTTTAGTATTTTTTAAATTTTAGATTTTTATTATTTTTTAATTAATTAATTAATTATTAGTATGATAGATATTAGTTTGTTTATATATTTATTATTTTAATATTATATAATATGTAATTCAATTAATAAATATATTTTCCATTTAATATAATTAAATCAATTAAATTATGTATATAAATTATTTTAGATATTTTTCACTGTTTAATGTTTTTTAAATTTTAGATTTTTATTATTTTTAATTAATTAATTATTAGTATGTTAGATATTAATTTTTTTATTTTTTATTTTTATTAATAAATAAATTGAACTAAATTTAATTACATTATTTTAGATGTGTTTTTATTTTAATATTAAAGAATATATAATTTAAAACTATTAAAATTATGTTCATATAAGATAATAGATTTTAATTTTATTTTTTAATATTTTACTTATTTTATTTGTTAATTAATAAGTAATTTCAACTTATTCTAATTAAATTGTTTTAATTATAACTATTTTTTTGATATCACTAATCATTATATAATCTAAAATTATAAAAGCTATTTTATGTAATGTAAGAGATGGATTTAATATTTATTTTTTTTAAATTTTTTACTTATTTTCTTTTTTAATTAATAAATAGTTTAAATAAACTTAATTATTATTTAACTTAAAATTAAAGATTATTCAATACTTATGAAACTTTATCAATAATAGAATATATTTAAATTTATTATGTATAATTTAAATAATATTAAAATTATATTCTTGTGGTATGAAAAATATTACAAATAGGTCTAAGGACAATTTTGTCTTACAAATAACCATAAAAGTAACTAGGGGGCATTTTTAAATTTTCATGCAAAACTTTTGATGATTTCGGCATTTTTTTTTTTTTACTGAGGCTAACGGATAATCAAAAATGTAAGATGCAGCAAAATTTCAAGAGGTATTTGTAATTTTATCAAATCTTTGGGTTTTAGGGTAAATAGGCCAAACATCAGAGGGTATTTGTAATTAACCTTTGTTGTTTTTGAGGCTATGCCCACTATACCAACAGTTTTTTTTTTTTTTTTAAGTATTTGGTTAAATTTACTTTTAAAATGTTGTAAGTTATTTTTGAAACTTATAAAATATAATTTTTTTATTTTAAAAAAATAATTTTTTAAAATATTTATATGGAATATGATGGTGTATCTCATAAAATATTAATAATGATAATTTCATAATAAATGCTAGCAAAATTAAAGAAATTTTGTGGCCATCTTAAATATATGTTTGAAAATGTTTTATTTATTTTTGAGTCTTATACTTTTTCTTCCAATTTTAGGTGAAAAGTTAGCTTGGGAAGAACTAATTACCATCCGAGAGCCTGTTTGGTTAAGTTTTCATATTTTTTTTAGTATTTTTAAAATTTAAAAAGTTATCTAGAGAAAATGAGTTTGTGCTTAGATGGTTTATTGAAAAAGTAATAATTATATAATGCTTAATAGATTGTAAATTGAGAGAGATAGTAAAAACAAAATAGAGAGAGAATATATAGTTATCAGAAGAAGATATCTAGATTATTGAAGAATATGTTTTGGGATGAAAATGAATTAAAATTTTGATACAAATTATAATAAATTGTTAATAATTTATTTCTAAATAGTAAAAATGGGTGAAAATGAGCGTGAAATCATGGACAAAGAAAGAGGGTTTTCTTTGTGTATATTTATCCTTTTTTTTGCTCTTTTGCATTTACATTCGACCCAGACAAAATATAATCAAATAAAGGATTTATATAATACGTTTGAATATATTATTTTACTAGCATGTGCTCGGTGTGATGCACTAAAAATAATTTTATGATTAAAATATTTATTTTATAAGTAATAATTATTTTATTTTGTGTGATAAAAAGATGAATTGTAATTATTTTTAGTATTCAACGAAAGAAAATCTATTGCCAATTAAATAAAATAATATAAATATTTTAATTAAAAATATTATGTTTGAAGATAATTTATACTTAAATAAGTTATAGAATATCAAGAATTGCTAACTCTAAGTTTATAAATTATATAGAAATTTATAAGATGATAAAATTTAAAATAAATAAATAAAAAATTAAGAAAATAAAAATAGCACGAAATATTTTTACTAAATACACTTTATAAATTATATATACATATATTTATACATATATATTGATATGACAAATACGCAATTGTTTTTTTTTTAATATAAAGCTTTTTTTGTATGATTTCTTAATAGTTTGGAACTTATCATTACATTTTTTCGGTATTTTAGAATTTTAAATGTTAAATATTTTTTGTTGGAGTAAATATATAACCTCTTTGTACTTTATCCATGAAAATAACTTACATTAGGTTATTTATTATTTGATAACTAATTCAATAAATAGTTTATAACATACAATTTTATAAGCTAAAATATCTCTTAATATTTCATATAATTCTGATAAGTAAAATTTATTTATTTTTATTTAAATATATTAATATTTTATTAATTTTGAAATTATCAATTAACATATATTATGTACATGAATAATATAATAAGTAAATTTAATATTCAATTCAAAATAAAATATCAATCTCTCATAAGTTTCTTTTATAAGTATGTAAAAATGCATAAATAATTAAATGGATACTTGCTTTTAGTTAAACTTTTTTGATCTTACATCATTAATTCATGTAAAAATATTTTTATGAATTATTATAAGCAAAAATATTAAAATAAATGTATGCTATATAATTATAAAATAGAGTAATTAAATATATTAAAAAATAAAAAAATAATATCATTTGTTATTTAAGTGGTCATTTTTAAAGCTTTTGAAAAATTTCAACAATGTCAACTATATATATTTCTCATATAAAAGAATTTATTTTAAGTAATTGAAAATGATTCTACATTATTATATTGCTAAAAAACTAAAGCAATTAAATTAATAATATAAGAATATAATTCAAATTTTATAGTTGTTGTAGGATGTAACTATTTATGTTTGAAACAAATTCTTCAACCAAATTAGTATATTCTATATATATGTATGTATATATAGTTTTATTTAAAATTATTTTACATATCTAAAAAATATTATCTAAAAATAAATGAAAAAATAAGTTAATATTTATTAAAACTCATATTTATAAGATAATTTCATTACTCCATAAATCCATGTAATTTCTTATAGTTAATATTATTAAAATGAATATACATTACTAAATATGAAATATATCAATTAATGTGAAAAAGTATCTACTTAGCATTGAATTTTGATTTTTAGTTATACATACATAACTTTTTATTGAAGAGAAACAAAATAATTTTCTTATAAAAATATTATAATAAGTAAACATTAGACCAATCAAAATAAACTTAATTATCAAAGTACATTATAATATATACAAAAAATAAATTATATGCACATAATTAAAAATAGGTAAATCAAGTTCTAATAAGTTTAATGAATATTTTATAGAAAAATGTATAATATTTCTTCATTCATTTGATAAGAAAATTAAAATAATTTTAATAACTTAATAAAATTCTAATATTTTTAAATATTCCATAGCATCATATTATTCAAGGAATATTACTCAAACATGAAGTACAAATAATCTTTCTATCTAGATGAATTGAAAGAGCTACAACTAAAATAATAGTAAAATAAAAATTTAATATCAAAAATAAATTCTTATATGAACATATGGAAATATTTGAAAATAGTTTTGAAAATAAATACATAAATTATAATTAATTGAAATAAAAAAAATATTGCATGCTGATGTTTTAAAGTAATATAAAAATTACAATCCTAAGTTGGCTATAAGAACTTTAATTTCAAATAAATATTGAGAAAATAATAAAGTAATAACATCAATAAAGTATTTATATATATGAGAAAAATATCTAATTAATTTAAAATAAAAACTAAATAAAAATAATATAAATATATGTTATAAAAAAATATTAAAAATTTTTCTGCAAAATGAACTTTAAATTAATTAAAAAATATTTTTATATTATGCTAATTGGGGAAAGAGGTCCTACAACTAAAAATATAGAATTGTACTATGAAAAATGTGGAAATGAAAATATAAAAAAAAATAATTGTAGAATAACAAAATTTACATGTGAAATAAATAAAATATTTATCTATTAATCTCCTGATAAAAAAATTTGTAAGATAGAATTTTGTGAAAAGAGTACTCAATATTGTGCTCATAAAATATTTTTAAAAGTATAAACTTATTTAGTGAGGTAAAACTACGATAATAGATAAGTTGATCGTGTCAAAATAAAATAAAAAAGTAAATAAATAACCAATGAAAGTTTTTTAATTAAATTAAAAAATTCAAAATTCTAAGAATTTGACATATGGACAAAATCGTACAATTAGAATCAAATTACACAATTAAATAAGTACAAAATTATGCTATATATAATATTATAGATTTGAGCTAGTCAAATAACTTATGTAATCTAATGATGAAGGACGTAAAAACGACCTGATACAGAATTGTAAGTTTTCGATAAATAATCAAGTTCAAGAACTATGATATAATAATCAAAATTAATTATTTTATTTTTTAAATGCTATTTTACAAGTACGACTGCTTTAAAACAAATACATACAGTCAAGTTTAGTTAATATAATATTAATGTACCAAAATCATCCTGTGAATATAATTATTGAATGATTAATTAATCAATATAATTTTTATAATTTCAAATAATTATTCGGGTTAATTGCATTAAACCTCTCAATCTATAGCCTTCATTGCATATTGCTCTCTAATTGTTGTAGATGTACAATTTTACTCTCTGAACTAATAAAAATATGCAATTTCACCCCCTGAACTAATGAAAATATTTGTCAACCCCACATTTTGTAATATTCCGGTAGAATTTAACAAAAATATTCTGTTACTTCAGCCAACATATCGAATACTCATTGGTCACATTTCATCGGAACAGTGCAAATGTGGTGTTAGTGAATGTTTTTATAAATTCAAAAGGTAAAATTACAGATCAACAACAATTATTGATGGGTAATGCACAACAAGAGTCACAGATTATGGGATTTAATGCAATTATTTCTAATTATTCAAAGGAATAATTGTACAGCCAGTCCGCCATTATTGTGAACAACTATAGTTATCTCTCCATTTCTTGGGCCATTGGAATTTAATGAACTGGTTGGAATTTGTCAAATAACAAACTCATAGCCCGTTTGGTCTAAGGCTCGTTTCCATTTATATTCGGGGATAAAAAAATGAAAACTTTTATTTTTTTTATTTTTTTTTACTCAATGTATTTTTATTTTCATTTTCAAACTCTTTCTAAGCTTACCTATCTTTTTATTATCACATCATTTAAATTCAAATAAAGTGATGAAATATATATTTTTAAAAATTAATTTTGTTTAAAACACAAAAAAATATAAATCAACTGTCTTTTCAACTCCATACATACTCTAATCATTATTTTTCAATAATTCATTCAAATAAATTTCTATTTTTATTTCAAAATCATAACTACCTTAGAAATAATTGAAAATAGAAAAGGGTCCTAGTAATAAAATCAAATGGGTTGATAGCATCCAATAAAATTTGACAAAAGAAATAAAATCATTTAGGTATCCTTGTACCTATATATGCAAATTTCCTATTCAAACACCCACCTTCGCTCTATCTCTTTCTTTTTATCACAACTTTTTTCAAATCAATGAAGATTTCTGTACCACTCTCTCTCTCTCTCACTCAACATCTCGACGTCCCGCAATCACTCTCTCGTTTCTCTATCTTTTTAGTATTATCTTCCATCAACAGATGTGAAGGTAATCGAAAAAATTTATTAAAATTTAATGATAATATTATTACATTTCAATACATCCATCAATCAAAGAATTGATCGTACGATGAAGATAATTTACAAGAAAAACATGTGTAGTTTTAAAACCAACAAAGAAGTTTACATAATCACATGAAAGATAGTGTTATTATCTCTCAAACATAGGCCGCATCAGACATCATATCAACTTTCTTGTAGGAATCAGGGAGCTTTCAACTAATGGACCCATAGACATGGTAACCATAAAGTTTGAAACGGAAACATGCCTTTCTGAAAAAGGACACGGTGGTGCGTTACGGTACGACTACAAGTTACAGTACAAATGAATGGACTCAGTTTATATGCAATACACTTGGGCCAAAAATTCAATCAACAGTCCATTATCGTAATAATGAAATGACTAATTTGCCCTTCTTGCAGAATTAAGTGCCCGTTTGGATATGTTTTTACTTTTGTTTTTGTTTTCAATATTTTTGAAAGTTAAAATGTTAATTATAATTTTAAAAATAAAAATAAGATTGTATTGAATTTTTTAGTTAAAAATAATGATTAAAATATATATTAAGTTAACATTAAGATTACTAGGAATCTTTTCAAAGTCAACCCAACTAGAGATACTAAAAGAGAAACAATATGCACAGAAGTTAAAAAAAAAAAAAAAATGCAATTAGAAACAGGTACGTTACTTATAATCCCACAACATGCAAGTTGCAGTATTTTCACTATTCCATAAAGAAAAAGAATACCATTTATTCCTGGTCGAAAAAGTATTTTTCTAGATAATCTGAGGATCCTGTGTGCAGGAAGCTTTTTGTCATGGGATTCTCAATGTAGAATGGCTTCCCCTTTCCAATATGTTTATCATTTCACAGGAAATAAGAACAGATAATTATTTATATCATCCAATTTGTTGAGAATATGTGGCTCTATTTCAACCTCTCCAGGCAACCTCAGGGAAACCTAGAAACAAAAGTGCAATCATTTAAAAACACTTTTACACATAAATTATGTTGCACACAATTTTAAGAATGCTCTTCATGCATACAGCAACTCCAGTACATACACATATAACAACCCCACCACCTAACACCTCCTAGAGACATCATTTTCACGTTTTTGGGATTGAATCTTATCAACTAGAAGGATTACAGGTTCTAAAGTGTTAACTCTGTAGCACAACGCCACACTCAAGGGAAAGTCTAGTCACAGCAGGGAGTTTGAACTTTAGCATACATTGGCATTGCGGGGTAGAAATTTAACAAGAAGACCATCTAAACAAGCAGCCATCTGAAGGTTTTATGTCAAGAAAGTAAGAAAAAACATTCTTTGATGCTCATAATATCAGCACAGCCTCAGAAGATATAAACATATTGCACTTGAGGTGCTAAAAACACATAGTTAATGAGGATTTTGATGATGACGCAGCACATACAATTATGTAAGGACCAGAAATCAGCAGGGTGATTGATTTATGCCTACTTTTAAATAATCAAAGCAAGAGAAAAGCATCATGAAACTTGATTTCAAAATTTTCTAAAAACCTTCATGTGAACAGCATCCAGCATCTATCAGATGCTAAGAAAAAAAATAATGAGATTCCATAGCCATAAAAACACAGGGAAAAACAAAAATAGAAGATAAAAGAACAGTGCAAGTTATTGAGGACTTGGGATCAATAGTTCAGTAAATTCAAATCGACCCATTTGCAGAATAAATGGGGCTTCTCTGGACATCTTCTACCAAAACATCCATAGCAAAGCCCTCAGGAGTAGTAAGGATCTCAGAGATGAACTTTATCAAAGAGCAAAGGCCACCTAAGAAGTTATGATCAATAACACCCCTGCCTTCAAAAACATGGGCAAAATCAACAAGTTTGATCTCTGGGCGGGGGCTCTTTCCGTTTGATGCAAGCTCCTTCTCAAACGTCATAAGAATTGAGCAAGAATAGAAATGATAGATAGTTTGATCCTCAAACCACGCCTTCAACTCCAGCAATTGTGATAAAATTCCTGTGGATCCACCATAAACAATTGATGCAAAAGCACAATCGGGTTTCGAATCCAAGACCCTGGCTGCGTTCGACGAAACAAACTTTTTCAGAAGTAACCTAACTTCATCGGCTGAAAGAGACTGAACTGACTTCTTCCTGGGCTTCCAAAATCCAGATTCTTTGCTTTCAAAGATTTGCAGCCCTGATACCCTAAATCCTAATGGAAGGCTTGAACTTTCTCTATCTTTCTTCAAACACTTTTGGATGTAGTCCTCTGGTGCTTGTGGAGCCCAAGTTCTTGACCCGATCTTAATGTCCATTACTGATGGATTGACTCGACCAAAAGTAAGATCTTGTAAAACTACATGAGGTTGCATGCCAGATCCATCAGAAGCCTCCACAAGCTGTGTACCATAAAACTTGGGGAAGAATCTGCTAATGTGGTCGGGAACTTTAGTGTTTGAAGAGAATGATGTATAGAAAGCAACCTCCATAGATCCACGTTCATCACCCTGTAGAGGCTTGTAGAAACGACCTGAATCATCAACAAGAGGTCCAAGCTTTCCACCTCCGGATTGGTGCCCTGCAACCTGATGATCTGGGACTTTAAGCATGCTTTCTTGCCAGAAAAATTTTCTCAGCAAAGAATGCTTCTTCTACCTATAAATCAATCCCCTTCGCTCAACTGAAAAAAATATTCCCTGCAAAATATAAAAAAATTCATCTTGGATGTATCACCTTGAGATCCTCACCATGCCATGAGAGTGTAATATAACATATAAGAAAAGAACACAATCAGAAATTCTCAAAAAGGTTGGTTGTTGATATTCATTCAAATATTCCATTTTCTTCGTCCAGAATAAGAGGATTTATTAAAGCCAGACGCTTCAAACCTCCAAAATATTCCTATCGTATCCTGAATGGAACAGTTTATAAGCAAGGTAAACAATCTGCATTCAATTTCTTAAGTTTGCAGTTTCAGTGCACTCAGAAATACCATTGCCATGTTATAGCTAATCATTCCCATTTGCAGTTGACTTGTCAACAACAGACAATCAACCCATATTCCCACTGCATTTCTAGCCCATTTTTCAGACATGCCCAGAAAAGTCAACACCTAACTATCCAGACAAGAATCATGAAATTAGACTAAAACAAATTCATAAGACACATTCGCAGACAGCAAAATCATATAATTTCTATCACTTCAACACCAGATATACTTGATGGCAACACGAACTCACTTGATTGTCCTATTTGTAATTAATCCTTACCCATAAGAAACATCCACAAAAAATAGACAGATATATACAGCACAAGGGGTAACCCACTGATGCATTCATCTCTTCTCCACTTTTCTTAGGATTCTTATTTCTTAAATTACATAAAAATTAGAGCCGCTCTTCACTTCTCTGAAGAGATCCCCAGAAAATGCTTTCAAATAGATCGATAAAAAAAGCCCAAAAAGCTTTAACTTTCTGATGGAAGCATCTGTAGACCACACGTATTGCTTCAAAGAATCTGCTTTCCGGGTTTGTAAAATAAAGATGGAACTCGACATGAAGATTCAAAGAGTACCTTTTTCTAAATGACTAAACAGGATTCGCTGCTTAAATTCTCCCACTATTTTCTGGGTTAAGTTAGAAAGATGGGTTTTAATTCTCTGATTGAGGTAGAAAGTGAAAAGATAAGAAAAAAGTAGTTGGCCTTTACGGGTTTCCTGCAAATCATAGGTACCCTTTTGCAGTTTAATTTTCTTTAGTCTTTTTCTTGTTTGGGGTTTGGAAATGGGAGATTGAGTGTGACATTGGAGGGGGCGGTGGGTTCAATCCTTTTTTTATCACATGATCCATGTTTGCTATTCTTTATCTATTTTTTATTCTCTTGGGATATGAATACAAGATTGGATGTTATATTTATATATATATATATATATATCTATCTATCTTTTACTAAAAAAATTTTGTTTAATAATTTTTTTAAAAATGTTTAGTTATTTTTTGAAATAAGGGATCTAACTTGATGACAAAGTTTTAGGTATTTATCAGTTCTCCCGAATTTCAACTTAACAAATGATCTCGATCTATTATTTATTAATTTGATCCTTTTGTACTCAATTAATTCTGCAGATATATAATGAATAATGAATATAGGACCAGTGTTAAAGAAAATATTTTTGATAATGGAGTTGGGGACAGCATAAAAAATAAAAATATATTTGATATTATTTTTTGTAGAGTCATTTTTATATAAATATTTCTTTCAATAAATTTTTATTTGGTGAACAGTGACATTAAAATTTTATATTATTATGGTGGTATGATAATTAAATATATGTTAATTTAGATATAAATATATAATATTACTTTAATGATTTGAAGTGACGAAATTCTTTAATAATATTCTTTTTGAAAAAAATGCTTTTAAGGAAACATCTGATTTTACCTTAAAATAATGAAGGTATAAAATTGGATTGAAATCAAAACTTGATTTTGACACTCTGGCATCATGTGATTTTTCCTTTGGCAATATCCGCACATGCTTTCATGTGACTCTATATGATATTTCATTTTCGACATACATGAAAACAAAAACATATGTTATCTGTTTTCTTTAAGTGCAATGAAGATACTTCCTATGAATTTTATCCATATCTATATTTATATATATATATATATATATATATATTTAAAGACACTTTTATAGTTAATATAACAATTATTTTTAATTAGTTGCATGAATTGCCCTTTCATCTATTTTAAAAGTAAGAAATTTAATTCAATTTGAAGGACACAATAAAAAATTCAGTCTCGATGCCAAATTGATAATATTCCAAATTTAATCTCTAAAAGATTATCTAACACAAACAATTCAATTATGTAATAATAATTTTTATAAATTCCACTAATTCATCATTTACACTCCTTGTAATCCACTAAGTCATTTCAAAACCACTTTCTTTAGCTATTAGACTTTGATTTTTGCCCGCAATTGGTTTATTTTTATTTTTTGTATTATTTTTAAGGGAGTGGTTAATTTTTTATTTTCTTTTTTCTTTACAAGAAAATATAGCATAATTTTTTTATTTTTAAACATGAATGTGTATTATTAAAAAAAATTATTTTATACGCACAAAAATTGCATGCTGCCACTGCTATTGATATTGAAATGAGACAAGAAAATGAAAATTCCATGGACCAGCAACGATAAAAAGCCTGTGGCTAATCCATATTCAATCGGGGATCATGAATTGCCCAAGAAGAACCCAATATTCAAAATTAGGGGTCTTCATTGGCAAATAAGTGGATTGATTGGGCTACTTGTGTTCAAGAGAATTGCGCTCAAAATAAATCGAGTTCAGTACAGATTCATTTAAGGAAATAGGTTGAGAGTAAATTGGGTCCAATGTAAAAAACACGCTTACTCGTTTTACTTATTTTAAGAAAAAATAATTTAATAGATAATATTTATATTAATATACAAATTTATAATACCATGAAGTATTTATTAAATTATATACATATTTCTTTAATCTTTTTAATAATATATAATTGTATTAAAAAGTTAATTATAAGTACTTATTTTATAATAAATTCGATAATTTTGAAGGAGGTTAGATAGTTGTTGCATCAATGAGTGTATCATAAATTTTGATCATGAACGTGTTAGTTTTTATTTTTAAAAATTAATAATCATGAATTGTATGTCAATCTTATTCATGGCATGCAACATTGACTAAGCAATGGGTTTTAAAAAATTCAATTAATACAAGCAATATTTATTTGTAAGGATTCAAGTTACTTATACTAAATTTGTATTTTGAACGAAATCATAGAGAGCAAATTTGTAGTTTGTGCAAAGTAAAGTTTTAAGAATTTTTAGTAATTTAATAATAATAACAATAATATAAAATTGTGATATTAATTCCATTTAATTTTTTAGATTAATTAAATTTTATTGGACCCATTTTTTTAATCAATTTTAAACCTAAAACTTAATAAAACCTTCAAAAACATTCATTTGAACTCATTTTTAAAAATTTAAGGCCCAGCCAAACCGATAACCATTTCGGCTGAGCTCAAGGTTATAACCTACTTTATCACATAAAATATATATCATACAAGTCAATTAGCTTTTAGAAAACTTATGATTATTAAATTTATTGATAATTACGTTTTGAGCCAACTTCCTTTTTTTTTTTTGTGAAAAATGAAACCCAAAAATTTAATAATAATTTACAATATGATTTCTGAATGATTTAGATATATTTTACAGAAAACTCCTGCAAAATAAAAAAAAATTAATTTTAATCAAATTACTATGATAATAAAATATAGCTTGATGATAATATTGTCACCAAATAAGGATAAGAAGACAACATTTTAACTAACAAGAGACGTTCCAACTAAAATGCAACAGATTATTTGATACATATGAATTACATCAAAATAGAATTATTCGGATGGGGGAAAAGTCATAATAATATTTTATATATTATTATACTTGATATACTTGGACTCTTACTACTAGTTATTTTTACATTAAAATATATAAATATATTATGTATATACTTCATTAATAAAGTATCTATTTTCTTTCTGGTATGTTTTTTATGTGATGTATTGAAAATATCCTCATTATTTTCTTTTTTAAACCTCATAACTACAACTTATGCTGTAACGATTTCGTACAACCTACACAATTTATATTCATAATTACTATTTTATCATAACTTTTTATAATTATTTATATAAATATCAAGTGTTTTTAAAAAATTTACCACTAAAATAACTATTCATTTTATGTGCTATATATTGTAAATTTTTAACGCATAAATAAAATATGCCAATATTATTAGTATATATTAAAGTCTTGCAAAACCCACTACATAAGGTGCAAAAACTTGAAACTCTACTCATTCAAAATAACTTTTTGAAGAGTACTACATGCAGATTGGCAGGGATTTGAAAACCAATGCACTCTACTGAAAACTAATGCACTCTACTAGTACCAGCAGCCTTATGATTTGCAGGGGAATCTGGCAAGCCAGTGCCGGTCAATAGCGTGCACAGAAAATGGGGGACCCGACCCCGCTCCCGCTTGCCGGTAAGGGTTTGGGTATCATTTTTAATACCCGACTCTCGAGCCTCATTTAATGGAGGTATTCTTTGGATCGGGTATTTTCAAAATTCTTTACTATAATTTTTTATATTTTTTTAGTAAATAAAAATTAAAATTTTATGTATTTCCATCATAAATTGAATAATAACACTATATTTTACTGTTTATAAATTTTAAATCCGACTTAATATATAATTTTAAAACTTAACTATATATATTAATTTCTAATATATGATATAATCATATATTGACAATAATATTTTATTAATATTATTATCATTCTTTATTCATTACAAATTTATAATTCAACTTCACACTTTATAATATTATAACAATATTTCATCACAAGTCACAATTCACAAAATCATTAAATCCGAACATTCGAAGAAATTTCAAAATAAAACCAACAAAATTTTTTAAAAAAACAATTATTATCCAAAAACATTACAAATCAAATTAAATATTCATTATATAAAGTCTTACAAAAAATACAAAACAATAATATAGACATTTTGTGTTTATGGTGTATTATTTTTTGTTAGTATAATTAAAATTTTTTTAAATAAAAATAGGGATACCAAATTGAATATTGGGTATTCAAAAACCGTACCCACTACCCCATCCAAGAAATTTCGATTAATTCTTTAATTGTTCCATTGAATTTGGGGACTAAAAATACCCAAAAATATCCATAGGGTCGGATATCCCAAAGGTGCGGATACTTTCCGATTCCAATAAACCGCAGCAAAAGAAATGAATCCAAACATTACCTATGAATGTGATGTGAACTTTGAAAAATCCATCAGCAGCCGGAAAACTGTTTTTCAGTAGTAGTGAGTAAATTGCAGACGGTGCCGGAAAAGCCGAAGCTATGTGCTTCAAAGTGGCATCGCAGTTCGCGGACATGTGTTCCAGTACAGAGCCCATCAACTGGACACGTTTTTTCTCGTATGTATTCCTGCTAACGGCGTTACTGCTTGGCGCCGCTTCTTCTTCAAATCAATTTCTGTCCCCTAACTGGATTCTTGAGTCGGATTCTGTTTGCCTTATGGTATTCTCTACTATCTCTGCCATTCATTTTATATGTATCCAAGTATTCATATGGGTGCTTTGTCTACGGGTGGTTTCTGTTAAGTATATTCTTGACTGCTCGTCGCATTATTTTTATATCGGGGCCTTGTTCTTCTGACACTAGATAGATAATTTTAGTGTTTTTCTAGTAGCGGATATTGAACTTTATGTTTGCATATGCTTCTTGGGGAAGGTTTATGTTAATCTTTTTGTTTCACTTTTCTGCTTTATGGAATTTTAAGGTTTCTAAATAAGAAGTGGCCCAACTCAAATGTTCTTTGTGCCATGGAGTTGAAAGTAGGGCAGTGTCTGCAGTCTTGCTCAATTATTTTATATTGCTTATGAATTGGATAAAATGACAATGTGTGTGGATTGGGTTGTTTGGTTGCTCATGTCCTCTACAGTCTACAGTTGTAATTGTAACTCCAATCTAATCTTGTTTGTAGGATTTTATCAATTAAAGCTCACCACAATTGGGTGTTTGGGATGGGGAAATAGGTATTGGATTTATGGGCATGTTTAGGAATGTGCTTGTGGTAAGACTTATTAAGGAATCATGGTCATGATCTTGCATGAGCAAGAAGGAAATTGCCAACATTTCTTATGGTTATATAAGTGGCAATTTTCTTAATCAAATGGTTAACCATGGAATCAGAAGTATGAACTTGAGTAAAAACAAAGTTCTTGTTGTTGATATATACACACTTTTTAACTAATTCTATAGTGGAGATAGAGAAATAAGGTTGTGATTGCTTATGAGAATGGTTTCATATTTTTGTGTTTTAAAGATTTTGGGAATATTTTGGTGTTTAAGATATATGAGAATGGGAGATGAGGTTGTAAATGGTTGTGAGATAAGTGTAATAATTATAGTGATGTGATGTGTTGATGTGATTTGAGGTTGTAAATAATTGTGAGATTGTTTTTGAGGTATGTTTAAGAAATTTATTTGCAATAATGAAATTGTTGTATGAGATTTGTTTTTTGGGGTTTGCCTAGGATTAAAAATAAATTAACAAATTTCAATAAATTTTTAATTTTAATAAATCAATTTTTTCCTTTAACTCTCACCAAAATATCGTATGTGAATTAATCTATTTTTGTTTTTTATTTGTTTTTTATAATTACAAAATTAAATGGAAGATGCATATTGTCGAAATTTAACTTGTGAAGTATCTTACTTATTTTATACCTTATTGTGTTAGTGTTTAAAGAACACGACATTAGTATTTATGTTCTTTATTTGGATATTATTTAGGTACCTTATTTTTTTGTTTTATTTCGTGAATTAAATTTTAACAAATCTCATTAATCGGATTGGTTATAAATTCAATTTTTATTTTTTATTTATTCATAAAATAGTTTAAAAGATAAGTATCAGATAAAAGATAATTTAGGTTCACACTTCTCATGATGGAACTGAAAAATTATTTTAGGAATATTCATATTCCTATAATTGAAAATGATATAAGAATAAATTTTGGAATGTAATAGTAAAATTTTTTCTATTCATAATATATATAGGTATATAATTTAATTATAAATCTTATCTTTTTCTTTTCTAATAAGATATGTACATTTTAGATTAAGAGAAAATTAAAATATATTAATTAATTCTTAGAGTATTATTCTTATCCATTATAAATTTAAAAATAAAATTTATTTAAATTACATACATAATATTTAAAATTTATTACATAAAAAATACAAAATTAATATATTTTAAAATAATATAATAATATTTAAATTATCTATAATAATGTAAAATAAATATCCAATTCTTAATAAATTTCATATTTTTCAAAATTTAAAATGCACATCTTGATACAATTTTAAATGGAAAAGAGGGGAAAAAAATCTTTAGGTAACAAATTAATGTTGGGAAAGCATAAAAATAAAATAAAAGAAAACACAAACAAAAACTGAAACATACACCAAAGCCTCTCAGCGTACTCCACTCCAATCCTAGCACGGAACCCAATGATATTCCAAAATCCTATAGACCAAGAAATGGTTTTTCATCCATTCACATCTTGGTCCATGTCTAGTGCTTTTAGTCAAGAAAATGGGATTTTGTCCCATAGGCAAGCACAGCCTAAGTTGCTGGATTCTAAGGTCTAATGGAGTAATGCTCAGTCTTCTTTCTGTATTCCAGTGGATGCCAGGTTAGAAGCATAACTAATTATTTATTGCCACCATTGTCAGATTAGAGATTCAGCCCATCTCAAATTTACGCCATTATTGAGGATAAATGAGTATCCATTTGCACACTTTTGGGATTTGGAATTACACATAACTTACTGATTCCTGAAGGAATGAGTATCCAGCTTTGGCTCTTTCCCTTGATTTCTGTTAAACAGTGAAATCAACATTAAATTCTAACAGTTGTAAAGCAGGTTAATACTTAAAAGAAGTTTTCTGGAAAATGATGTTTCAGAGAGTCTGGGATCATTCCCAGACCCTTCTGTCCAGGTAATGCATGCCTAGTGGATAAAACGAATTGTTGCTGGTCTTTTCCGTTCTTTGCAGTCTGCTCTCTTGAAATTTTCATTTCTATGGTCAGGACAGTGGGAAAGTGCATTCTAGAAACTATAGTAGGTGCTCAGGTGATTCATTGTGCCGGGGGTTCAGAATGTTGGACGCGGACTTCTTCTCGGATGCCAAGGTACCCATCTGAGAATCAGATCGATACTGTTTGTTATATGCGAATGATGGGACAAAAATTGAATATGTTGTCATGCAGATGCAGGAGATTGAAAAGGGTGCCAAGGAGTTCAATATTCCTATTATCAGATCTAATCGAAAGTTAGTTGCCTCAGTTAATGGAGGATTAGAAAATCCATCTTGTTTGGTTTTCAGCTCTGCATGGAATCAAGACCATGCCCAAGATGGCCCTAAAAGATTTAATTACCCTTCTTTATTGGGTGTGAAAAGGCCAAAAAGTGGTGAAGATATTGCTTTTATGAGTGTAAGTTTAGAGAAGTAAAATGAAAGATATGTTTCATCATCAATCTTGCATCCCATCCAGCATGTTCCCATTGTGAGATTTTTTGTTGGATCAGATTCTTGAACTAGGGCAGCTCATTAAGTCTAAACAAATCACATCTGAAGAGCTTGCTCGGATCTTTTTGAATAGGTTGAAAAGGTATCACCAAGTAAACAGCTCAAGGAACTTTGCAATTTAGTGCAGTTATTTGCTTCTATTAATCCATCTGTTGCATTGTTGGAGGTATGGTCCCGTCCTTGAATCTGTAATTACTATAACAGAAGAATTAGCATACAAGCAAGCAAAAGAAGCTGATGAATTGCTCGCACAAGGCATATATTTAGGTGAGCTACATCTCTTTTCTTTCTGACTCCATGATAAAGTAGCATGACAAATGTGGTGACAAACTTATGTCGTATAATCAGATATGAAATAAAATGAAATGATTGTTCTTTTTGTAAACTATGCATCATTAATCAACATAACATGGTGATATGCCTTGTTATCTTAAAAAATCTATTCCCATTAAAATTTACATAATACATTTTCTAAGTATTTATTTGATTTCTTACAGCACCACTGAGGTACTCCTTTAATGATAATTCCTAGATCTTAATGTTGCCATACTCACAAAGTCCCAAAAAAATTGGCAAGACTTCTTGTATATACATAAGTGATGATGAAGGTCTTGTTCAATAGCCTTAACTGAAATCTAAACCTGAAGAACATGGAAGTTTATGATAGTGTTTCTCAGTGGCTGACAGGTCATGATTTGTTCACTTCTCAGAGTTATTGTGTTGTCCTCTCAATTTTATCATGATTTGTTAAAAATTTCATCACCCATCTTTTCCTTTTGGGGTTTCCTCCAGGATATTGTACACCTTTCTTTGAATAGAACTTGAAAGCAGACTTCTTGTGACTTTAATTTAGGTCCACTCCATGGAATTCCATATGGTTTGAAGGATATAATTGCAGTACCCCATTACAAGACGACGTGGGGTTCTAGATCATTTAAAAATCAGGTTCTTGACATTGAAGCTTGGGTGTATAAGAGGTATTTGAGTGTATGCAAATTTTAGGGGGAGCAAGTAGCAGTTCTATTTGTATAGCTCTCCTGATGTGTGCCAATAATCAATTCAGGCTCAAATCTGCTGGGGCTGTTCTTCTTGCAAAGCTTGTGACTGGTTCACTGGCATATGATGACATTTGGTTTGGGGGACGAACAAGGAACCCTTGGAATATTGAGGAATACTCCACTGGTTCATCAGCTGGACCAGCTGCCTGCACCTCAGCTGGTATGTGTTAGTTGAAAAACTTCTCTTCATGCTGACACGATGGGCCAGAATTCCAAAACCTTGTACATAATTATACATGTAAAAGATAAGATCGAGTGAATATACATTTTTTATGCAGGTATGGTTCCCTTTGCCATTGGTTCAGAAACTTGTGGATCTATCACTTACCCTGCCGCACGCTGTGGTGTGACTGCTTTGCGTCCAAGTTTTGGAACTGTTGGCCGAACTGGTGTCTTGAGCTTATCAGAGAGTTTGGTAGATTTGTTCTCTCTGCTCTAGTTATTGTTATGTTTCACTGGTTCTAGATTCTTGAATTCCATCTATTCACAGGATAAACTAGGACCTTTCTGTAGAAGCGCTGCAGATTGTGCGATCGTTCTGGATGCAGTCCGTGGCAAGGATCCAGATGATCTTTCATCCAGAAACGTTCCGCTGTCTGATCCATTTTCTGTTGATATTACGAAGCTAAATGTAGGATACCTTGAGGATGCCGACATGGATGTGAGCGAGCCTCAGACTATTGTGTTAATGTAGTTTGCTTCTATATACTTGTTAGCAGGACTTAAATCGATCCAGAAAAAACATAACTAACTTTGCAACAACGCTAATGTAGGTTGTTCAAAAGCTTCAGTCAAAAGGTGTCAACATGGTTCCTTTTAAGCTGAACTACACCGTTGATTCTGCTCAAGGTATCTTAAACTTCACGATGGATGTTGATATGTTGGCTCACTTCGATGAGTGGCAACGCTCTGGCCTGGATGATGATTATGAAGCTCAAGATCAATGGCCTCTTGAACTTCGCCGAGCTCGTGTTGTACCTGCAGTAGATTATGTTCAAGTATGTTATGTGAACTCTTCACACTATTCTGTTCTTCCCCCTGAGCCTATCTGCATGGCAGTTGCCAATCAAATTGTGGGCTTCCTTGGAAGATAGGTTAAAATGCATTGCGGTTCTCAATGGCTTGAAAGATATATAATAAACACTGATAATTGAAGGTTTTTTTTTCTAGAAGAATCCAATTTTGTGGGGTGAAACCAAAACTATGCTTGCTACTTCTGATGTTGTGAACCAAAGATATATTGGAGCATGGACTTGATGGTGCAAAAATATGCGACCAATTCTGCTATCTGAAATTTTGGTTCTTGTTCCATTGCTTTGTGTTGTGTTATCTCCAGATTGTTAAAACTGTAGAATAAAGTTTGTCTTTTCTCTTTGTCTGGATTTTGTGGTTGTGAGATCCAGCTTGTCTGATCCTATTTTGGAAATCACAAATGTAAAATCAGTTGAGCTTCATTTCTTGAAACCTTGTCAGAAAACATGATATTGCAACATTCTTGTGATGTGGTATTGTATGGACTATAATTCTCCTTTCTAGAAAGTGACATCAAATTTTTTCTTCGATCTAAACTAGATTTTGATCCAAGCAAGAGTCAACACAGGCTCTGACAAAAAGTCTTTAGCAAGTTCTGGTTATATTTAGAAACAATTGTTGGATCCGTTCCTGGGAGTTCAAATTTAGGTGATTTAGCCATTGAGATAGGACTTTTCTGCTTGTGGATCTTTGGACCATGCTTCAGATTATTTTTAAGAAAACTTGTGGCACTGAGTTCATTCTTCTGTTGTAAATTTCTCTTTGAAGTAGAAGCTGGTAAAACACATGGGTGTAGTATGTTGGTATGTATGCATTTTATGGACTATGGATATATACATAATACATTTACACTACGTCAGTTCCTAGATATAGAATCCATAACTGACAACATAAGGTGGAATTTAGAGTTGGCATGCTAGTTTAAGACATGATTGCCTATCATAGTGGATCTTGGTTTGACTGGTGATTTGAAGTTCATGTATATCCTAGTACTGAAAGTAAAATATGAAATTATTGCATATTATCAAGAAACAGAGATGCATTTTTCTCCTGTTCTAATACAATCTTATCATTTCCATATGGAGTTGAAGTTTCAATAGGCGGTATTCTAATTGCTTTAAATCTTGCCTTTGAAGGAGGGACGCTAATTTGCCTTGTGAGTTCTGTAAGCTATACCACATGATTTGAGTTCTTTGCTGAGTGCTAAAACGTTTGAGTTGTTCACAGGCACAAAGAGCAAGAGGAAAACTAATCCGGGAAGTGCGAGACAATTTCAAAGTTGATGCATTTGTTGGAAATGCTACGGACTGGGAGCATGTCTGCGTAGGCAATCTGGTGGGCATGCCCGTAATAGTTGTGCCAACAGGATTTAAGAAAATATCTGACGCCCGTACGAGTAATACTCGAAGGAGAACTACAATCACCACAGGCATTTACACTCCACCGGACCATGATCACATCGTAATGTTTCTTTTCTTTATACCAACACATTTTTGTTCCTTTAAGCAAATCAAATTTTACTGCCCTGGTCCCTGGGTACCATTTGCAGATAAAATATCCACATTTTCTGAATTCTGATTCTTTTCAACTTCAGGCATTAGCATTGGCAATGGCTTATCAGTCTGTGACGGATCATCACAAGCAGCGGCCACCTATTGATGACCTAGGCCCCGACGACTGGATCCCAAATCCACCCACAAGAGTCATACCTCCCAGACAATTACGGGGTTAAAGAAGATTTTATTTTTGTTAAGTCTTGTGGTCTGGGCTTGGTGTTTCTCGAGATTGATTGGGAACTTTATGTGCTATTTACTTCCCAGAAAGTGCAAGCCCTAATTATGCATGTTTGCAATACTTATTCAGATGAAAACAATATGAAGCGCAATAAGAAACCTTCATGAAAACGCACTTGGTTTTCATTGCTGTTGTAATAATATTATTAGTCAATTGTGTGCATTCATGCTTTCAAGATAATTCGATGTGTCCTAGTTTTATGCATAGTGTTTTCATGCATTACACGATTTGTCAGTTAAGAAGTTCACAAAAGTCTATGTAAGGACTTGATCCAGTCATTTCTTTGACGCGAGGAATCCAAGGGCTTATTTTGGACATAAGCACTGTTAGATTTCTTGTATAGACTTGATTTTCCACGAACTGAATGGTGTCTGCACTGATCCGGATTCCGGAATAATTGGATGCACGATTTACTAAAGCATTCGGCAAGTTTGGGTAGTGTTTAGTTGTTTTGTCAGAACAAAAGCGTGGTCAAACATGCACTCATATTGGCTCCAAATGCCAAAATTGGTTTTCCTCAAAATGTCCTTTTCTTTCCTTCATATTCCTAAATCTTCCCTTTCCTATCGTTGTGTATATGTATGTATATGTATATGTATATGTAGTACATAGGTTTTATTATTATTTATAAAATAAAAAATGTTATTTTGTTCAATTTTAACCTCAAATACTCAATGAAAAAGCATTATCTAATTGCTATAGACTATAGTAAAAAATGTCTTATTTCAAAATATAAATAATATATCAAAACTCTTCAAAATGGTTTCAACCTATTTTTCGAAATATAAACAAAAAGACATCACATTCTTCAATACCACTTTTACATTTCCTAATTCTATTTTTAAAGTTCATTTTGCCAAAATCTATAATGGAAACATCCCAATGCATAACCAATTAATATTCCCCTAGTTTTGGGTTTTTAATTTTTCTTAATAAAATTTTATTTATACACACACGCTGATTGTTTAGTAAGTTTAAACTTTTGATGTTGCAGTTTATGTGCAAGGTTTGTGCCGTTTGGTGTTTGCTAAGTTTGAACTTTTGAAGTTGCACTTAGGGATGCAAATGAGTCGAGTCGAGTTTGGATCATTTTTTTAAAGCTTGAGCCCGAGCACTTGTTCGGGCTTGGCTCAGCTCAACTTGATTCATTAGGCTTAAATTCATAACTATATGCTCGAGTTTGGGTAGTGCCCGAGCTCAAAAAGTTAAATTTTTTTATAAAAAATTTTAAAATTAATATTTTTTATTGTTATTTTGTATATATAAATATTTTTTAGATAAAAAATATAGACTCGCGAGTTTGCGAACAAGAATTATTTGGCTTGAACTTGATTCGAAACTTATACGAATTAGCTCTAGCTCGAATTCTTCAAACTCGAGTTCGAATACTTTTCGAGCAAGCACGTTAGACTTGTGAGTTGGTTTGATTTGTTTGCAACCCTAATTGTACTCTATGTATGAGGTTTATGCCGCTAGACTTAATGCTAATCAATGTATATTTATATAACTATGATATCTCTATTGATATCATAAGTTGGATACATTCTAATAGAGGCAAAATAATTACAAAAGTATTTAATATATTAACTCCAAAAGTCTTTTTAAAATAATGGAATAAAGATACACGCAGATCAAAGAATTATGAAATAATAAATTCTTTGTAGTTATTATTTAAAAAATAATATATCTACAGACACAAAAATCAGGTATCCAATCTATCCACTACGAAAATAAACATGTCAATCAATTATGAAGCTTTGAATACTTGATTCTATGATAGATATTCTTGATGTAATGGTATTTAAGTAACCGGTTCATTCAACATATGCACACACGTGTATGTATGTATGTATACGTTGGCATGGATGCAATTAGTTAAGCTAATACACACTTAAGCACCAAAGAAACATAGCTTCAAAATTTAAATAATTTAATTTCTAATCAGAACTGCTGCATGGCATGACTTTTAGTAGAACATCAACAGCCTAAAAATGATTAATTACCTGATGCCATCTGATTGTTCCTCGTGCAGCGCAAATAGTACCTTCTTGTGCTTGTGCTTACCTTTGCCAAGTCCCCCAAACCATTGAAAAGTGTACCATAAGTTCACTAAGGTATAATCTACATCTTGATATTTCCAGGGAAATTAAGAAAGAAAAAAA